>PVKV010009265.1:34498-82334 GCA_004027835.1 Alouatta palliata | reverse complement strand
GGGGAAAAAGGGGAGGGACAGCGGGGGGTGGGGAGTTGGGGAGGGATAGCATGGGGAGAAATACCAGATATAGGTGATGGGGAGGAAGGCAGCAAATCACACTGCCATGTGTGTACTTATGTAACAATCTTGCATGTTCTTCACATGTACCCCCAAACCTAAAATGCAATAAAAAGTATATATATTAAAAAAAAAAGAGAAGAAGAAGAAAAAAAAAAGAAAGCCTTTATAATTATCTGAACAACTGTTTAATATTAAGAATTTTCAAAATACTATCTAGAATAAGAAAAATTAGACACATATAATTAAAACAATTATTTTAAAATGTGCTTTGTACAGGGAGGAAATTTATAATAATTAGATAATCATGATTGCTAGTTATTCAGATGAAAATTTTCTACATGATAACTTAGGAGGAGTAAAAGGTGGATAGTTCAGACTGTTGTTATTAAATTATTTCCTTATATCTTAAGAAAAGCTTGGCCAGGTGTGGTGGCTTATGCTTGTAATACCAGAACTTTGGGAAGCCAAGGTAGGTGGATCACCTGAGGTCAGAAGTTTGAGATCAGCCTAACTTACATGGAGAAACACCGTCTTTCCTAAAAATACAAAATTAGCTAGGTGTGATGGTGTGCACCTGTAATCCCAACTACTCTGGAGGCTGAGGCAGGTGAATCACTTGAACCTGGGAGGCAGAGGTTGCAGTGAGCGGTCACAAGATTGCACTCCAGCCTAGGCAACAAGAGTGAAATTTCATCTCAAATAATAATAATAATTATTATAATAATATAAAAAGATAAAAGAAAAGAAAAAGTTGACACTTTCTTTTAATATTCCAAAAAGATAGAATATTCTTTAAGAGTGCCATAGTTTCAAAAGTTGACTAGTTTCTTAGTAGATCATATTATTTTCTTAGAGATTTTAGTGTCACACTCAACATTTCTTATGTTGATGCTAATAAATAGTCACAGGTAGTGTTTTTCTAGTAACTTTAAGTCTTGAAAGCAAGATACTTCCTATAAGTTCTTCTAAGTGTGTGCCATTTATTTATTTAATCTTGTTGAGTGTGACAGTAAAATCTCTAAGAAAATAATGTTTGTTGTTTATTCCACCCAGTCTGATACATTGTTATGGCAGTGCAAGCTAAGACAATTTCCATTAGGAAAATAAAGACAAAATGAGTATTTTATACATTTACACATTTTTATTCTCTTTTTCTAATTAAATGTACATACTAAGAAATAATTAAATCTTGTGATAATTGTTGTCACATATCTTAAATCTGATAAACATTGATAAAATATAATACAATTTACAATTACACAAAAATTGTGTTTAATCTAAAAATCAGTAGTTTGAACTATATCTTAGCTATATCATATATATTTAGTAACTAATTTACAATTGCAGCTGAAACTTAATAAGTATAAATAGAACTACTAAAATTTTGTTAAATATGTCTTAAAATTGAATCCAAGTCACATTAATATAACAAAATTAGCATTATCATTGATGTATGCTGTGAAATAGCTTTTCAACGTTATGAAAGTTGTATTTTGTAGAGAACAAGAACCAAGTGAAGAGGTAAAGTTGTAAGTGCAGTGAAACTTGAATCCTGGTGTTTTCTCCCACTGACAGCTAAAACTGACGGCGATCTTCATGACCAGTTGATTTCTACTGGTTCATCTAGAGTAACATTGTAGTTGGTCAGATTAATATTTAATATCTAAAAAAGTAAAATAACAATTACTTGTTTGATCAGAACCACATTTCTGTTATTTTAATGAATGCTATTTCAAAAAAAATGTCTTCTAAGTAAATAATATATACCCTTCTTTTCTTTTGTATCTTGAGGAATTTTTACTTTGGGAAAGTTTGCAATCATTTCAGCAACAATTTCACACAACCTACCCATTTTACCTGAGGTTAAAATAAATCCCAGAAAGGGGGAGTTGCTGTCAAAAGACACTTAAAAACCTAAAACTCTTGGCTAAATTTATTGCTTTCTATGACTTTACTCTGCATAATTTATAAATATGGAGTTATTCATAACTGCAATACATGAATCTCTATGCATCCCTTTGCCAAGTATTATCCAGTCATTTTCAAGTAATGTTTAGATTTAAAAGTATGTGTTATTTTACCATGATCAAAAAAGACTTTACGATGCTTAATTTATTGCCAATTATTCAATTTTGCATGTGTTACTTTATTTCACTGGAGATAATCTGAAGTAGACTGTAGAGAGGCTAATTATGGAGATTATTAATTAAGTTGCTGTATCCAAATGATCTTCTGTCATAGTTTTATGATATAATTATTTCAGGAGATGTTACCATTGCTGCATTTTGCCCAATGAACTGACAAGATTTTCTGTGCTTTAGCTCAGAGAGCTTGGATTCAGTCATCAAATATGCAAGAGAAGACAGGTGAATCCTTTACTGCCTATCACATACCAGGCACTTTCCTCAGGGCTTTAAACAATTTAATCTTCCTTAAAGCACAGCATATTTGGATTAATTTACCACAGTTGATAAAATAATTTAAAAAGTAATAGTTAAATAATTGCGCGAGTATTCATTATCCAGATTTAAAGCAGATTCATCTTACAACAAAACCTAAACTATTATTTTTTTTACTTAAAAGTAGAAAGCAAGAAATATACCACATACTTACTAATACCTTTTACTAAAATAAGCCGGACATAATTGTTGCTAGAAAATTATTTAATTTTTTAATTTTAAAATTAAATTGCTAGAGCAATTTAATAATCTCTTGAATAAATTAAAGGCAAGCAGGGTAGAGAAAGAAATTGACCATTTCTCTCCATTTCGTATGTATCTATGAAGGCTTAGAAAACAGTAATTGCTTATAAATATTGATTTTATTTAAAGGCACTTAGAAGGAACTGCCCAGAGTTGTTGGTTGAAAGAAATGTATATTTCTTCCTCACTGAGGTAATAAAACACTGTCAAATATTTCTTCTGAACACTTAAAATTCTTTGTGAATGTGTTTAAAGAGAGTAAAAATATATTTTAATGGTTTGTGTTTATGCTACATATTTGATCAAAATGACCTTGAAATAACACCCCAAAATATCAAAATATGTTACTTGGCATTGTTTATATACTTTATTTTTACCATAAGCAGTGTGAGCCTAATTTTCACCATTGTAATAACAAATAAAGGGCAAGATATTATATAAGGCAAACCATCTTTTCTTTATCTGATTGAACATTGGATAGTGCAAAAAATAAAACTGATTTCTAATTGTGATTGATAACTATTATTTATTTTAGGGAATTAATTTCCTTCTTTAGGGACCTAATTTCTTTTTCAGCCACATAAGACTATTGGACTAAATCAATGATTCTCTTATTTTGGAACTATATAAACCAGTAAAATTTTAAAAAGAAAAAAAAATGAGTGTAAGGCACTAACATATCAACTTTTATTTTACCAAGGAAGGACATTAAATATTTCAGGGTTGGGAAATATAAAATATAATTTCCCAACCTTGATATAGTTTTAAGAAAAATGGCAAGTTTTAATGCAAAAGTAGTAAGAAAAACATAGTTCCACATTAAAGGGAAAACCACACTTGTCTACAAAACAGGAGTAACAGTAGGATGGGTGTTAGGTTTCAACATGCTGGAACAGCCTTCCGGGTGCTCTGACCTCCCATGACATCTACAAGGACTGAAGACTGTGATTAAGATGCCTTTTTTTGTTTGTTTTTAAGGTTCAAGTTAGTCAAACAACTGACTATTTCGGATATTAAGTTTATCTTCAGTGACTGATTAGTGGCTTCTTGTTTTTATCTAAGTTTAAACGTGAAAGGGTGGGTTCACATGCATTTACAGTTTTAGCAGTGCATAAATCGCAGTAAACTTAAAGCAAACATTTACAACAGTTGGCTGTTTTCTAGAATATGTGTTTGAAATTCACCTTTGCAAGCCAAAGATGCACAGAATTTAGAAGGAGCTTAAGAGATCGATTGTTTACTTGCATGTTTTTTATTCAATTGAACAAAAAAATAGGACTAAAGTTTTTTGTTCAAACTAAGGAGCTAATTATTGGCAGCAAAGATGCTTTAACACAAGAATCCTGACTCCTTGTATAGTGTCTGAATCATATGTATCACACTCCTGTATTAATGAATGCTGACAGTTCTATTAAGTTTGCAAGAATTTTCAAACATATTTTCAAGACACAAGCAATGTTTAAATGCAGATATCTCATTTAAAAAAATATTCTGAGGCACTTTATCATATAGGGATAACAGTTATTTAAAGTTTTAATTTAGTCATGCTTTGATTGAATCAGAATAATAATAAAATAGATGTCATTAGATTGATTTGTAAGACAGTTTACTAAGGATAATAAGGAAATAAATATGGAGGCCTAATGAAAAGAAATACGTGAGGAATGTCATTATTGACTCATAATTATGTTTCTCAGGGATGAGAGACACAAGAAGTCCATGTAGATGCTTTAAATAGGTACATTTTTGAAAAAATATTTTATTACATCACTTACCTCCTTGTTATTGTCTTGAGAAAATGCAAGTGAATTTCTATTTCCATTATATATTAGAGTAACCTCTGTGACAGGAGTTGTTCCTTTCCCCCATACATTAATGAACCCAAGCATCATTTCATTTTTATTTATGTAACCTCTTTTCAATATAGTGCTTGTTAAGATGGTCTATAAGATAAAGAAAAAGGAATAACATGAACTCTTTATTTGCAAAATCAATTCGATCTTTAAAAATATGTTTGTTAAACATATATTTCATATATAATAAATTATTTGTGTGTTTGATATAAGGTGTTTTATATAATAAACATAAATAAAACTTCAAATACTATTCCTTTTTTTCTATTTATTTATCTATTTATTGAGACAGGGTCTCCTCTGCCACCCAGGCTGGATGCACCGGTGCAGTCATGACTCATGGCCATCTCGAACTCCTAGATTCCAGCGATCCTGTAGCCTCGGCCTCTTTTGTAGCTGAGACTACAGTTGCATGCCAGCATAACCTGGCTAATTTTTTATAGAAACAGGGTCCCACTATGTTGTCCAGACAGGTCTTGAATCCCCCGGTCTCAAGCAATTCTCCCATGTCAGCCTCAAGAACTGGGAGTACAGGCGTGAGCCACCCCACCCAGCTGTGAACTTCAAATATTCTTTAACAAAATTCCATTTAAATAATCTTACATACCTTGTTTAAATTAAATTGTACATAAAAATATAGGTCTCTTTCATAGGTATCTGTAGAGAGAGAGAGAGAAAAAGTGATGTATTGCTGTTTCCAGAGAAGAACCAAGTTAATACCTGTATACTTTGTTTCTCTTTCCCAGTATGAAAAGTAGCAAATAGTATCAAGGTGTACCTATTTTTTTCTCTAAGCCTGTTTAACTAATTCAGATACAGTGCAAGGAGCTCTGGAAATAAAAGATGAGTCATTAGCTAAGGTCCTAAAAGCACAAGCTAGGTGATATGTGTGTGTAGGGGGTAAGGATAACTAATGACAGGTTGAAAATCACTTTCAGGTACAGCACTGGGAAGGTGGCAAGCAGTGCACAAGTAGTACAAAATAAACAGAATTCAGTGACAATAGTGGACACTTACTTGCCACCTTGGTGATTGACAAAATAATATAAAGAAAAAAGAACATGGTTGCAACACATTCTAGTGTCATTTGAAAAAACAAAACTCAACTGTTAGACATTGTTACAGGTCAACTAAAATTAAACTGACAAAACATGGGTTTATAGACACCTCTTTATCTAAAGTACAATCATTATTTTTTATTTTTCTTGAGATAGAGTCAGGCTCTATTGCCCTGGGGAGAGTGCAGTGACACAATCATGGCTCACTGCAGCCTGGACCTCCTGGGCTCAAGCAATCCTCCCACCTCAGCCTCCTAAGTGGCTGGGACTACAGGCATACACTAGCATGCCTGGCTTTTTAATTTTTTTTTCCTTTTTTTGTAGAGGCAGGTTCTCCCTATGTTGCTCAGGTTTGTCTTGAACTCCTAGACTCAAATGATCCTGCTGCCTTAGCCTCTCAAAGAACTGATTGCAGTCATGAGACACCATGACTAGTTCAAAGTATAATCTTGCCATATTTAAAATCCATTTTAATAATAATCCTAGGCTAAAACTTAAGTGCTTGCTAATTACTTGTTTAGTGCTTACTAATTTAGTAAGTTAACTTACTAAGTGCTTACTAAATTCTAAATATTTTATTACATTTACTCTAAAAGATATGTGATTATTATTATTCACACTGTGTAGAATAGTAAAGTGACTTTCAAAGTAGTTAAATAAATTGCCAAAAGTAAAAAAAGGAAAAAAAAAATAGTAATCACTGTCAACGTCTGAAATCAAGCCCAGTTTCCTTAACTTCTAAGACTATGTTCCTATGTAAAAAAAAAAAAAAAAAAAAAAAAAAAAAAAAAAAAAAAAAAAAAAAAAAAAAGCAAATAAACATACATAGATACAGCAAAGTAGAGTCAAATAAATAAAACAAGCATTGGGGTAACATTGAAAAAGCAATATATTTTAATCCTCTTCTCTACTTATACACATCTGGATTGTATTCATTAATTCACTAAAATTAATTTGCTATTTATTTTACCTATATTAAAGTGGATGTTCTGCCCAAAACATTTTTATACATGCTAATATATGGCTAATTTAACATGTATTACAAGGCATATTAGTGTCAATATTCTTTAGCCATTTTAGTTTTATTTTCAATTATGCAATTACAACTTAAGCTTTCATGAACAATCTTTTAAGTGTAGAATTCAGAGGTAAGAAAGCCAAAATGACAACTATTAGGAAGATATGGGCAGCTTTTTTGTTTTTAATAAATAAAAGGAAGAAAGATCTCACATATGATCTTAGTCAAGGGCACACATATATCTATTTCATTAAGATAAGTAGAAAAACTAACATTTTACTAAGCTCTAGCTTTATTAATCTAGAATGGTCAAAATTTACTTAATGCTCACAAGTTTTAGGAGAAGTTCATTTTGATTTGCCTTTAATTATTTTGAGATAATTTGTTACCACATTATAATATATCACAAAATTTGAACTTAATTGTTTAAAAGAAAGAAATCATTTCAGATGGGATGAGCATCAACTAGATTGTTGTGTTTTCTGTGAGAGAAAATGTCTTTGCAGATTCTGATCTAACAAATCCAGAGGATAAGCGTTTGCTATATATGGTTATTGCTGTTAACTCAAGAAATTTCAAGGGACCATTTAAAATATTTACACTTAATTATACCAAATATGCTGAGATTGTGAAACGTAACAAAATACGTAGATATAATTGGCAAAAAAAACCTACAGTTTTTAATACTTTCACGAGGAGATCATAGAGAAATGTTTGCATTATGCTCAGGTACTTTCCAGTGATTACAAAAGTCCATTATGAAATTGAATAGGGTAAAGGCCACAGCAATGTTTTTATCTATGCCTTAGTTTGATAGGAAGAGCTGGAGAAAAAAAATTCTTTTTTTTTTTTTTTTTTTGAGATGGAGTTTCGCTCTTGTTGCCCAGGCTGGAGTGCAATGGCGCGATCTCGGCTCACCGCAACCTCCGCCTCCTGGGTTCAAGCAATTCTCCTGCCTCAGCCTCCCAAGTAGCTGGGACTACAGGTGCACGCCACCATGCCCAGCTAATTTTTGTATTTTTAGTAGAGACGGGGTTTCACCACGTTGACCAGGATGGTCTCAATCTCTTGACCTCGTGATCCACCCGCCTAGGCCTCCCAAAGTGCTGAGATTACAGGCGTGAGCCACCGTGCCCGGCCGAAAAAATTCTAAGACAAGCTTTCTCTACCTAACTGGTAAAATGAATTAACTTAACTTGTTAAGTTATGAGATTCAAAGATCCCAAGACAAATTTTGGATACCTAAACTTTACACCCCTGGGAAATTGTAGACAAATTTCCTGCTGGACACAAAGAGGCTGAAAATTTCATAGACTCTCAGCTGTTGTGCGAATGAAGGTCAGAGGTCTAAAAGCAAAGGACTAACTCATGTTGATATCTTCACTTTCTAAGTCACGAAATGTTAGAAAGAGTGATTTATTTTTTACCAAGAGTCTTTCTCTCTAGCATATGATTCTTATATCAACTTTATGATATTTAATTACTAATGGGCTATTTCTTATGGTTATAGAATATTAACTATGATTTACCTGAAAAGATAAAAGATGTCTTTGCTATTAATGAAAAAGCAATTATCTTTGGATAAGTTATTTCAATTGTAGAGAACTGTCAACTTCACACAAATATTAGTTTTTATGACTAAAGTTTGTGTCAAGAAAATCCTCAGAATGTTCATCTTGTAGTAGTGACACTACTAAATGGCAGTCAGTAAACCTGTCCGCCATCAGTGTTTACATATGGCATAAAAATCTCCTGTGGGAGATTTCTGAGTTTCTCTTAAAATTAATGAAACTTAGAACAGTCCTACAACCTGCATTCTTTGCAAGCTGTCCCAGGTGTTTCTGATAACAATGGTTAAGGGATCTCACATGGCGAGGAGTTTAGAGGTTTAGTACAGTCTTGAGGAATAGATATGAATGGAGCAATCTATGCTTATTCCATTAAAAATTAAAATATATTGCCTCGTGTTAAAAAATGCTAAATACTAATAACAAAAGCAAACAAGTAAAAACAGTAGCCATAAATCACATAAATCAAATTTACTTGAGATTGGTTTCTAGACTACCGCCTAGTTGTAGAGGTACCACTTGTGGATTTTTGGGCTCAAAAAGTAATTCCTCAAAATAAAGGTCCCAGAAGCAACATCAGAAGCAAAGTTTCTCTCTGACCTTATCCTGATCTCCTGTCTCTTGCCTCTTACTCTCTAGTCACAGAAAATAGAATTCCTTTTGCCAAAGGTGGCTCATACAAACTAGAACCATTTTCTCTCAAAGTTAGCCATAAAGCCTAGAAATGTTACCCTGTTTCCCTGAGTTTCTGTGTAACAGCTGGCCATGAAGAAATTAACAACCTCCTTCCAGAGGGGCCTTACCCCGTACCTTAGAGGAAGAAATGCTGCAATTAATAAGCAAACAAGAATCGGGACAGGGCCTGCCAGATTTCCCAACTTGTTCTATTTCCCACCCTTTTTGTCCAATCACATTTCTACATGGCTGTTCCTGTTTTATTGAACATAAGAATAAAGTCAGAGAGCTTTCTCTGTATCTCTGGATCTTTATTCTGAAGGTTCCCGTTTCACATAAACTGTAATTGGATATGTTTATTACGCTTTTCTCTTGTTGTGTTTTGTTATAGAGGTGTTGGCTGTAACCCTTATGATGACTGAGGAAACGTATCACCCCTTTACATCCTTACAGTATCACTATTTTGCACATATATGTGGCTATTCAGCTAAGTTAACTTTATACATATGCCAAGTGTCTATTATGTGAATAGCATCATGCCAGCTTCTGGAAGTACAAAGATTATAGATATATAATCGTTGCCCACACAAATTTCTTACCTAGACACTTACCATAGAGATTGACTATATTTAGGATAAGAGAAGTCTTTAAATGTTTGTGACATTATTTATCTATTTAAGTTTATTCTGTGAATTTAGTAAAATCTTTTAGCCTTGAAATAATATTAATAGCTTTGTACTCAGCTTCTAAAAAACAATAATAGATAAAGTAAAAGTAATGTGATAGAATATGTCATCAATTATGCTTATCTGCAAAATAAAGCACTCACCTATACTCTCTCCATCATCCCAAAACAGAAAACCCTGTGCCATCTGATTATCATCTGCAGCAACAATGAGCTTCATGTAATTTTGTCGACTGTAAGAAAGAAATATATCATTTTACCCATGTGTGTAGAATAGCATATATCTAGTTATGATACGACATCCACATAAGGATCCACAGGAACACAAGCATTAAGGAGAATGCAAACTGACTTAGACTAACAAAAAGCATTGCCCTTTTTCTAAATTAGCTAACAGGAATTATATAAAACAACAAAATTCTCTATATTTAATTGAACATATCATGTATGTCTTTTGATCTCAAGAATTTACATAATGTAACAAATAAGAAATAGTCTTATGAAAGTAATTACAAACACGTTAATTTTATTAATATATTTACTCATGCTTCCCTTGGATAATCCTGTCATTAACCATTAAACATGAAACAATTTTGATAGTATTTTAAAATCTTTTATGACTTAAGACTTTTCTCACACTTCCATATATAAATCACTGAGTTATCACTGGTTATAATTAATAAGAATGTATAAAGTACCCTCCAAATTCTAAGTTCTAACTTTGTAATAGACAATACATGCATGTTCCTACATAGGGCTATTTGGGAACTAAATACTTGCTTTCATGTTAAATCTACAGCGATCTGTGAGAAGCAAGTGGGTTTGGCAGCCTTATTTTGTTAGAATTTCTCACACCAATGGTTTCAGCTATCTGTCCCCGCCCCTGCCCTTTTCTTTTTTTCTTTTTTGAGATGGAATTTCTCTCTTGTTGTCCAGGCTGGAGTACAATGGCTGAATCTCAGCTCACTGCAAACTCCGCCTCCCAGTTCAAGCGATTTTCCTGCCTCAGCCTCCCAAGTAGCTGGGATTACAGACAGGCACCACCATGTGCAGCTAATTTTGTATTTTTAGTAGAGATGGGGTTTCTCCATGTTGGTCAGGCTGCTCCTGGACTCCGGACCTCAGGTGATCCACCAGCTTCAGCCTCCTAAAGTGCTGGAATTACAGGTGTGAGGCACCCTGCCCGTCCACTAGCTGCCTTTTTCAATCACAAATGACTAAGAATGTATGGTAATGGAAGTCTCTTAAAATTTCTAGAGTCTCTAGAGTTCAAATCTCCACTGTAGTTTGATATTTTCCAGTCAAATATATTAACATATCTTAGCAAGAATATGTATATGCAATTCAGTTCACAGCCACTGGGATTTAGATATAATTTAGAAACATCAAAAGTCTGGCTTAACCTACAATTTCTCAACATATACTAAAACTTGTGATTAGAAAGAGTTTTATAACTTTTTATGCTGTACAATGATCTGTCTTCTCTCTAATGAAAAAGTAAGGAATATTCAAGGCACATCTTATGAATGTCTCCTCCATGAAGCCCTCACTTTTCAGGTGCAATAATGTTTCTCCTCTTTAATTGATGTCAGGATAGAATATTAGTAGAAATGGGACTGGGTGGGTCTAGGAGATTAGAAGATTCTGTTTATGCTAACTGGGGCTGTAGGCATGCAGATCATCAAGAGAGATAATATAGCATAAAAAGAGAAGGAAAACAGAGACAGAGTCCTCTAGAATTTGAATGTCAAAGCAAGGAATTTGGCAATGGAAATAAAGACTGTGACTAGAATCAGAGATTTACTCCTAGGCCAGTCTGAGAAGACAGAGCCAATCCACAGTCCCCAGTAAATTGGACATATCACTGAATGAGACAAAGAGAACTCCAGGTAGAGGTTCTCAGGAAAGAAGAGAAGGGCCTGGCCAGATGGCCAGTCATTAATGGTGATAGACAGAAAATCTGAGATATCCTTCATCTTCAAATGGGACAAAGTCATTAAGAAACAAGTCTGGAGTTGGAGACCAGCCTGGCCAATATGGTAAAACTCCGGCTTTACTGAAAATACAAAAATGTCCAAACGTGGTGGCCTGTAGTCTCAGCTACTTGGGAGACTGAGGCAGGACAATTGTTTGAACCTCAGAGGCGGAGGTTGCAGTGAGCTGAGATAGTGCCACTGCAACTCCAGCATGAGCAACAGAGCAAGACTCTGTCTAAAAAAAAAAAAAAAAAAAAAAAAATCAAGGAAAAGGAACAGGTCTGATTCTTCTTGGACAGCAGGACACTTAGTAGTTTGATGGAGTAGTGATATTGCTAGTGAATATCTATTTTTTTTTCTTTTTTTCTGAGATGGAGTCTCACTCTGTTGCCCAGGCTGGAGGAGTACAATGCTGCAATCTCAGCTCACTGCAACCTCCGCCTCTGAGGTTCAAGCAATTGTCCTGCCTCAGTCTCCCAAGTAGCTGAGACTACAGGCCACCACGTCTTGCTAACTTTTGTATTTTTAATAGACAGAGGGGTTTCACCATATTGGCCAGGCTGGTCTCGAACTCCCAACCTTGTGATTTGCCCACCTTAGCCTCCCAAAGTGCTGGGATTACAGCTGTGAGTCACCCCGCCTACTGTCTACATTTTTATGTACTATAATGAGTCAGGAAATGTATCACAAGACAGACAAGGGAGGCAGAGAAAGGGAAACAGAAAAATAATGGAAAGGAAAGAGACGCCCCCAAGCAATACTGACTTAAAAGTTTATAAAAAAGGTTTATAAAATGGAATACTATTAAGTACTAAAAAGAAATGAGATACTACCCGGGTATCTCATGGAGGAACATTAAATGCATACAACTAAGTGAAATAAGTTAAACTGAATGGCTACATTCAGAGGATGTTTAGGGCAGTAAAACAATTCTAAATGACATCAATAGTAGATACATGTCATTATACATTTGTTTAAACCCAGAGAATCTACAACATCAACAGCAAATCCTAATGTAAACCATGGTCTCTGGGTGATAAGAGTTAATGTAGGTTCAACAATTGTAACAAATGTGCTTGCGTTGTGGGGTATGTTGAACACGGTGGAGGCTATGCATGTGGGCGAGCAGCAGGTAAATGGGAAATCTCTGGACCTTCTCAATTTTGCTGTAAAAAACTACTCTAAAAAACAAGTATTTTAAAAAAAGGTTCATAAGTATTTCCTGTTTTCATAAAGTAAATACTAGATCTTTCCACATGCCAGAAGCAGAAACATAAGGTAAAGATCTTGTTGAGGCGCAATTCAAAATATAGGACATAAGTTGTCAATACTTCTGCATATTATAGACAGAGATTGTAAAGGTTTAGATTATATTTTTTTTTCAGGGAATCTTGCTTACTTTAAGAGGAAATATCATGTTGGAAGACAGTTTTCCATGGGTCTCTTGCATTTTTTGTATGTCACATACAGATACACTGACAACCTGTCTTTTAAGCTATCTCTCAGGAATGTTTTAAAAATGAGTAACATTGGACGGCAGGGTTTTTTTTTAATTATTATTATTATTATTATTGTTATTTCTGTTACTGTTCAATATGAAAACAGATAGTATCTTTATTCAAAGCAAATAATGGATAGATTTGTTTGTAGTCTTATAAAAGACAAGGTTTTCCTAAACGTGGAGTTTCTTATTTGTGACACAGACCTCCTACATAAGAAATGTCTGCCTGGGCCTCTCCATGTCATCCCCATTGGACTTGGTGGAAAGGAAAACCCAATGCTAAGATGAAGTTCCTGTTTCTTGCTATCCCATAAACAACCAACACCTTTGTCTCTGATCTGACATTCATGATACTGATGCAGGCTAATGCACTAGCTTGGCAATGGGGTAAATTTTCATATCCTTTCTGTTTCTTGATACTGCTAGCATGAGGTATCTCAAAATTTAACCTGAGCTTTGCAAACAGTTCACTTACCTGAGAAATGTGTTTTGAGCTGGCTCTTGACATGGTAGGATGTGACCACCACGGACATGTAGGTTTATTGTCTCATAAGAGGCATTAAACGTATGATGTTGTTCCCTGACCTTAATATCTTCACCCTGGAAATGAAAAGGATGGAAAGAAGAGCAGGTGGAGCAAGAAGTGGAATCATTAGCAACACTGGTATTTAAGGAGATACATTTATAAAAATCAAATGATACATTTTTCAATTAAAAAATTAACATTTGTTCATAAAATCTTAATTTGTTTCACTATAGTAACCATTTTACAATATACATGTATCTCATAACATGATGTTGTACACCTTAAGTACACATGGTGAAATTTACTTTTAAATGTTGAAGCTGTTCCTGTGTATCTTATTATTATTTTTAAAAAGCATACCTTTAGAATCTAGTTATATAAGTCCTCATGATAGCTTTGAAAATCATTTGTAGCGTTTTTGTGGAGCTCACACGCCTCAACTATGTGGATTTTTGAAAGGTGGCAAAAGCTTTTCTTGACTTGCCATGTACTTCTATTATTCTTGGAAGGACTGAACTACCTTTAATGATCATTTTATATATCCAGTAAAAGGCAATTATATTTTATGTGTAATGTGTAATTTCCATGTTTATTTGCTAAAATACATCAATGACTACATAAAAACTATAGCGGAATAAATTAACTCTCTTTCGCTGTCGGCTAATCTGATTCAGCTATATATAATTCACTGAAACTATGTAACTTTCCACTCTTTTTAAGTGGAAAGTAAATCCAACACATCATTAATGAAAAGGCTAGGACCAAACAATTACCCATTTCTGTTTAGCCAATTCCCCAGAATGCCCTAAATACATACCGTATGGTAGTCAAACCAGCGAGCATTGGGGACGTAGGCATTTACACTTTGAACATACTGGAATGTAAACAAATAGCCATTAATTGTATGTAAACCAAAGAATATTTTGTGAACAAAAATATGTGATAGGACTTACAGGTTCCAGTACCGGGGTAACCATAAATGCTGGGCCCCATAAAAACTGCTGGAATATATCCCAGGTTGGTTTTTCATTAAAGAACCTAGACAAAATTATCACAAATAATTACATTAAAACAAATAACTTTCTTCTGAATAACACAAAATCATTATTCGAATCACATTTTGTACTATAGACTTTTGGATTAAAATGAAAACAAAACTATAAAAAATCAAAAAATTGTATCATTCGGAATGTCATAGTACAATGCACAGCAGTATAATACTTTATGAGTAAATCTAGACTGTGACTAAATTTTCTGAGAAAATAGAGAATAGTGATGGACATGTACCATCAACTGAATGAGAAATTACTTTGGAAGAGGGCTAATAGAGATACAAGTATTAACTTTGCCTAGTATACGATCAACAAATTTAAAAAAAAGTATTAAAAACACTCTGGAAGAAAATTGTGAGACATACCATAAAAATCTTAATTCATTAAGAGTTTGCTTATCTTAATAACTCTGTGAATAGAGGATTTACATGCTCCTAAAGGCTCTTTAACATGTTAATGAATTTCTGAATTTGAGATATAAGTGACTGGAAAAAACAAAGTTTTGATTGTTTTTTCATGGTTTAGAAGCCACTATTAAATGTTCACATTTCTTCTCCAATTGAAATAAAAAAGAAAAGTTGTTTCTTAAAATTTGTTTGTTCTTTTGTTGTTGTGGGTTTGTTTTGTTTTGTTTTCTTTTGTTTTTTGCCTTATTAGAAACTGAGATTAATGCTGAATTGGAAAGCTGGGCTTACTTCTCCATAAACTCATGAGAGTAGAAACCCAGGTATTCTCAATAGGACAATAGTCTGTATAATTAATAGTATTTTGGACTAGTGACTCAGCCCAGAGCTGATACTCCAATTATCCTGGGAAGCAAATAAGAATAATAAAAGGGGTAAAGTCTGTAAATAAAATGGAGATCAATAAATGTTATAAAAAATAAAGAAGGGATTATGATAGAAGATAAATTAGTAAAGCAACCAGAACATCATTTGACTCCAGGAGGAGTCTCTTGTCATTTTAGGAAAACTGGATCTCCTATCCTATCATCAAAATTGAAGTCATACCAATCATCTTCTTATTTTGGTAAGTTTACTTTGGGTATTATTGTTTTAATGTGGGTAAATATTTTCCTTTTTTTTTTTAACTGGCTTATCGATAGTGAAATCTAACAAATTATCTCATTGAATTACTCTGGTAATACAGGGTGCACAAAAAGGTAAATATATTGTGATTATTCAGGATTTGTTTTCTTTTTCTGTTTGATTGCATGCTTTGCTTTTTGTAATATTTACAATAAGAATTTGCTTGTATTCAACTTAAAAATAAAACGAGTAAAAATTTTTGCAAATATGCTCCATGAAATAGAATTTTCAAGGTTTGGTCATACATCAGTTGGAGCTTTAAGAGGTGAATCCAAAACAAATGTGTAAAGATAGTGTTGGAACTGCTCCTGTGTATCTTATCAGAATACATCAAGGAAAAGGTTAGATCGTTTTCAGTCAGACATTTATGTATAGTAGATTCACATAAGTGCAGTAAATCTTGATTAATTAAATCATGAGAGACATTATTTATCTCCCAAGAAATTTTGAAAATATTCAATGTAAGCATGTATAAAAAGCATCTAGAACAATACCTAGCATACAGTAGTTATTCCGAAATAGAATTATTTATTTTTAATAACAAATATGGTTCACTATTTACTGGGTTATGCTAGACTATTTATTAGTGGACACATTTGTGTAAATGCTTTATTGATCCAAAAGGTACGCTAAAATAACAATGGAAAGTTACCAATCTAAAATGGTTTATATTGGACTATAAGAGATCATTGGGAAAATTAAATGGAAAGTATCTCTCTGTGATAAGAGAAAACAAAGTTTGTACTTACTCATGCAAAAGGGGTCGGATAACAGTGCCACCATAAGCATGAATTTCATGCATTTGTGTATAGAAATAGGGCAATAATGTGTATCTAATATTTAGAACATTCCTTGACATTTCAGCAAAAGTTTCATTCCAGGAAGCGGGATCTTGTCTCTGAAATAAAGCAAAATAACATAGTTAAAAGCTCTTTTCCTTGTTTAAATCATAATATTCAAATTCATATTTGAAGAATTAAGAAATGATATTAATGATACTGTATGATATTAATTCATTGTCATGTGCTATGTACTTTTTTTCCCAAAAATCTTATGCAATAATATTTCTATCACATGGTAAAGAGAAAAGGCACAAAATATTTTAATAAGAGAAATTCAAATTAAGTCCATGGCTTGATTTAGCTTAAGTGAACATACCCGAAGAGTTCACATATTAATGGATGACAAATATATTCAATTAGGTGATAAAGTGATAAGTTTAGGAGAGAAATAAAATGATATGCTATCCAAAGTGGATTGAAACAAACACAGACAAGTAGAGTAAATGGTGGTGACCATACACATTGTGGGTCTTCAGGTGAAACGAACAGATTATGGTACCAAAGAATACATAGTACAGATAGAAGAGAAGACATAAAGTTCAATGAAAGGAAAGAACGCGCCTGAGTATGCTCTGGAATACACACTACAGCTCAAAATACTAAAATTTTTAGTCTAAGATTTAGAGTGGAAGATTAAAAGTCTACAAAAAAACTTTTGCACATATTAGTTGAAAATAATAAGCAAGAAAAATTACTACTATTTTATATTTTAATTTGCACCAGGGGAATAAACAAGGCTACCACAAAGCTTCGGGAGGTAACATTTTAAATGTCTTTCATGGACATCAGCATAACTGGGACTCTTTATAGCTGTGTCATATCTGTGGAGATTCCAAATTTTCTGCATTTTAGGAAGAAGAAAGTTTTAACAAAAATTTAGTGCCATGGCTGTTACATGCAGTATTAGAACAGAGAAAACCTTGAAAGTAAAAATTGTCCCTCCTTGCCATGTATGTACCTATACAACAATCCTGCATGATCTGCACATGTATCCCAGAACCTAAAGTACAATAAATTAATAATAATAATAATAATAATAATAATAAAGAAGAATAAAATAGGGAAAGTGTAAAGAACAAAGAATAAATTGGTAAACATTAAAAAAAAAGTGATCCAAGAACTATTAAACTATATGTGATCCTATTGCTGGTATTCCAAAGTTAAATAAGAAGAAAAAGGCAAAGATAATATCTGTTGTTTATTGACCTCATTAATATGATTTTAATTTTAACATGTTGATACACAAGCATCTAATTCTCAACCATATGATTAGATTCATACAATTCAATAGTTCAGTTGTACCAACTCATGTTTAAACTTAAGTAGAGGTTTCTGTCCTCTAGATTTTTATTTAGAAATCCTTCCTCAGTCTTTCCCTCCTTCTGCATCTGAGTTTTCCTCAAATACTTCAACCACATTACAATCTTTGGGTCTTTTACTTTGTTCCTCCCATGTGAAATTCTCCTCCATATATTTATATTGATTACACTTCCCACACCCATCTCTGCTCTAGTATTCCTTCATTTAGTACCTGACACTTTTTCTAAAGCAGAATCTCTGTAAAACTCCATCACTTTAGCTTAATCTATTTTTCCCTTAGAGACATTTATTTGTATCTGACATATTACATATATAATGGTCTAGTATTTATATATCTTTATAGAATATATAAATCATTTGAGCAAGGACTTGGTAAATATGAAATAGTAGACTCTTGATGAAGAGTCTCTGTCCAAGCTTTCAGTGATTCATGCTCTTTTCTCCGAATATTACAGACTTCTCAACTGCATTATTGACAGGAAGTTTTCCTGTTAAAATATTACTGTTTCATCACATTATATATCTATTGTCCAACTTTCAGCTTCTTTCAAAACATGGTTCCATTCTGCCTATAATCCTTGTATTTCACATTTTCTAAAATACATCCTACTCTCTGTTTCTACCCAAGTTTCCCATGAGGGGGCATAAAGATTTCACAGCACATCATAAGCTCTGCCATTTAGTCACTATAGGAAGAACACATCTATTAAAGACCAACTCTGTCTCTAATGTTTCCATGATGCGCGTTTTGCTAATTTATCATTTCTCTGCATTTCTTCACTGAAAGTCAGCATCATGAAATTCAGTGCTTATATAGATATTGACTCTAATTGTTCATACTTTTCCATAATGTTTAGTAATGTCTCCCTAGTTACTCAAAAAAAGTTCCTCCAGACAATTTTCTCAGTACTCCAGAATTATATATAACATCAATAAATACGCCAGCTAACCAAGCCATGTACACTAAAGTATAATGAAGTGTAGCCCAAGTAAGAAAAGATTGAAAGTAAATGTAGCAATTACATACCCTGGTATTTGCAATGTTGTGATTCCTTGCGTATGGGTAAAATGCCCCAAGTTGCATCCAGCGGGTACAGAGGTGATATTCTGAGTTGTTGAAGAAACCACAGATGTCTGCTCCAGTCTGAAATATATTGCTGTGTTTAGTTAACTTTGAAGAGTGTTTATGAATATTTATAACGTATGAAGATAAAAGGAGTAAAACTACTTACATATGATATTCCAAAAAGACTAAATTCCATCATACCTTAAAAAGTTAAAAAAAGAAATCTTAGAAAGCTGTTATTTCATCTATTTTAATATTGCTTTTTATTTCTAAAGATGCTCTCTTTTTAATGTCAACCTCCAAACATGAAACATTTTTCAGATTATTAATACAATTGTCTATTCTCATCATGTTCATACATTTTGACTGTAGCATTGATGATATTTACAAAAATAAGATACTATAAGCTTTCTTCACACTTGGAAGATGACATATTTAGAGCACAAATACATTATAAACATACTATAGTGTGAGAAGAAGGTGGTGTCCACAGTTTCATTTTTGAAAATAAAGATGCTATTTCTGCACTTATTTAACTATGGGTCTTATTGAACTATAGGTTCAACTATATTTCAAATCATTTGAAATATTTTGAATCATGGTCATTAAACAAAATCGTAGAAAGTGTAATCAATCAATTCTTTAAAATAGAATGAATGTGATTTCTGAGCTCTTCGTTTAAAGGAATATTTCTAAGAATTGTTTTCCCTGAATTTATCAACAACGAACAAATGTTAAGACTAAACATATACCAGAAAAGTATCTATTTCCTTTTTAAAATGAAAATGTCTCATTTAGCACTTATCCAACTATTGTCAAAAATTCTTTCCAAATTTGGTCAGAAATGTTTCATGGTTTAGCATCTATCAGTGATTTATATTCCCTAGAATCTAGAATCTTTTTAATTTTAGTTTCAGAAGTACATTTGCAGGTGTATTATTTAGGTAACTTGCTTGTCACAGGGGTTTTGTGTACAGATTATTTTGTAACCCAGATTATTTTATCAACCTGATAGGTTGTTACTCAATCCTCACCCTCCCTCCAAACTCCAACATCATATAGGCCCTGGTGTCGTTCCCTTCTTTGTGTCCATGTGTACACAGTATTCAGCTCCCAGTTATAAGTGAGAACATGTGGTATTTTGTTTTCTGCTCCTGTGTTAGTTTGCTTAGGATAATGGCCTCCAGCTCTGTCCATGTCCCTGCAAATGCCATGATCTCATTTTTTTTATGGCTGTGTAGTGTTCCATGGTGTACATTTAAGACATTTTCTTTATTCAGTCTGACATTCATGGGCATTTAGGCTGATTCAATGTCTTTGGTGAATAGTGAATTGGCGAATTCTATGTCTTGGGTGAATAGTGTCTTTTGTGAATAGTGCTGTAATGAACTTTCATGTGTGTATTTTATGGTAGGATAATTTCTATTTCTCTGTGTATATACCCACTAATGGGATTTCTGGGTTAAATAGTCGTTCTGTTTTTAGCTCTTTGAGGAATCATTATACTCCTTTCCACAATGTTTTAATTAATTACACTACCATCAACAGTATATGTGTCCCCTTTTCTCCACAACCTCGACAGCATCTGTTATTTTTTTGACTTTTTAATAATAGGCATTAAATCTAAAATTTCTATTCATTTATCTTTATTAGCTCTAGATGTTATCTTTTCCAGCTCCTGCCCTTTTCAGCAAGGAAACTGAGGCCAAAAACAATGACACTACTTCCTCAAAATGAACTAGTTGGAGATCATTAGTTTCTGGACATCACCCTCAATCCAGCTTCCTGGCCCACTGTCTTTATCTCATGCTATATGTCACAAAGTATGATGTGAAAACCAAAATTCTGAGGACTTACAAAGTTTATGACCTAACACCAGCAAAAGCAAATACCTGACAGAAAACACAAAATAATGATAAATATGGTGACTTTCACGTACCAATGATCGATTTGTCCAAGTTGTCCCATCGTGCATAGTTGTCTCCAAGCCAGTGTCCTCCCCATCGTCCAGCAGTAGGAAACGTGGAACGAGAAATAACAATGCCTCTTTTTCCAGTTGTCCTCTGCACTGCACTAATATAGTAAAGAAGTATTTTTGAGTTTTTACATGAGATATTTTCTCCAAATTTATCTAATTATGACTACTTTGTAAAAAAAAAAAAAAAACAGTGATTTCTGGTGCTGATGTTTTCTCTTATTACAACTAGCTCTTTATAAATTTGTCTTCTTTCATTAAAAAACTATAAAATCTTCAGAAGCATAAAGGACATCTTTTTCTCTTTCCAACATTTATCAGGGTGGCTTTCAGATATTAAGAGGCCTTTATATATCTCTTCAATGGATACAAGTTAAATCAATTATTAATGGAATGAAATCAACAAATTCATCACATTGAGCTTTTAATTTTATTTGAATGTATTTTTAATAAAGTCTTATGCTCTAGATATTCATTGCTCCATCCCTTCTCAACTGCAATATGTCAACATTTAATGTACATATTAATGTACAGACAATGCTTACTATCATACTCTTTAAAGGCTAAAGAGAGCAAAGTATTCTTGGATCTTGAAAATAAAAAGAATTGCTCCATTTCAAGCATAGAATCTATTGGAAGTAAGATCTTCTCATCAGAATGGATTGTTTAAATGAAATATGATTTATTTCCCTCCTCAGTCTTTGGAGAATGAGTTTAATGACATGCATATTAAAATATACTCTAGTTTTAGGGAAAAATGCAATAATTATTTTATATCATCTGCATCTATTTTCCTCTATCTTCCTTTCTTTGCTCTCTGTCTTTCTCTCTGACTGAACACTGAGATTACATTCTAAGAGTATTAATAATATTTTAGTATAATATTACTTGGAAATAAAAATTTTATATTTATATTATTCAAATAATATGAACTGAATAAGAGCTACAGAACTATATTAGAAGAAGGTGCCACAAATGCATACTTAGGCAGACTTTACTGGGCACTAACACATTATCAACAGTATTGATTCCTTGTTATAGCTGGATCCCAGTGTTTGTATATATATAAAGCTCCTTCCATGACACCTTGAGATTCCTAAAGTCAAGTGCTATGCTTTAGTCTTCCTTGCATCCTTTATATCTAATACAATGCTTGGCATGTAATAGTAGCTCAAGAAATTTTGGAATTAGTAAGTGTCTCAAGTCATAAGTACAGGAAACTAAAGGTGTATTAAACAGACATAATATACAATATATAATAAGAACCATCTTTTGCTAATAAAGGCAATTGTTCACTTAAAACTTTCTACTTCTAAATTGTCCCTCTTTTAAACACCAAAAAAAAAAACTATCTTCATTGCTTAATTTTTTCATAACAAATATAAAAGGGCCATTTAGAAATATTAATGTTTTAAATATACATTATATATATTTTCAAAAATTTAATAAGAAATAGATGTATAGGCCAGGTGGGGTGGCTCATGCCTATACTCCCAGAAATTTGGGAGGCCAAGGCAGGCAGATCACCTGAGGTCAGGAGTTCGAGACCAGTCTGGCTAACATGGTGAAACCCCTTCTCTACTAAAAATGCAAACATCAGCTGTTGTGATAGTAAGCATCTGTAATCCCAGCTACTTGGGAGGCTGAGGCAGAAGAAACACTTGAACCTGGGAGGTGGAGGCAAGACTCCCTCTCAAAAAAATCAAAACAAAAAAAGAAAGAAAAGAAAGCAATGTATAAATATGAACAATAAAAAATAATTGGTGATAATTCTATAAATCTATATGAAAATGTAGTTTCAAAGTTTAGTTAGTTTGCAAACAAAATTAATTTTAACTAATATAAAAATCATTTATAAGGACAGGGTTGTCACAAATTCTTAATATGTTCACATGCAAGCAAATTATATTTCTGGAGGATTTCTTTTTTTCTCTGTTGTGTATCTTACACTTGCAAAAATTCTTTCCTGATGCTTTAAACTAATAGCTGAATATCTGCTTTTTCAGGTTTCTGATGTAAGGATACTACATAAAGCAGTTTCACACAATGGGTACAAAGTTACAGTTAAATAGACAAAATTTAGCAAGGTGACTATAGCTAATGTATTGTATATTTCAGGATAGCTAAAATAATTTTAAATGTTCTCACTACAAAGAAATGATGCATATCTGAGATGAATAAGCCAATTAGCTTTACTTGATCATTCCACACTTTATAGCAAAACATCACAATTTACTCCCTAAATTTTTACTATTGTTAATTGTAAATTAAAATAGAACTATAAAACAAATGAAGTTTTTTCATAATAATTTTCCCTTAAGGGAATTCTAACTTCTTATATAAGAGGAATCTCCTCTGTAAACCCTCACATAGAATATTAATTTGTTTATTTTAAAAAATATATATACAAGAGACTACTTCCTGTTGAGAAAGGTTAAGTTTATAAATATTGATGAATGCTGACTGTTTGATAGAATATACTGTTTGCTAGAAGGAACAATGGCAACGAAAACCTAGCGCCTCTTCCCCGTAGAGTAGAAAACTGCTTGGGGCATTCCCAAGTGGCAGGAAAATATATAAATGTCATACACCTGTTAAAAGAATTCTTTAAGCTCTCTGATCCTGCCCCCGTGGCTCCCTCGTGGATAATACTTTTTAGGTTGTTTGTGATCAGTGGTAAGTGGGCACCAGCTGATTACTTGGCATGTTTTGTGTTATGAAAAAATATCGAACACTTGTTTGTTAATAATGATCCCCTGCTCAGAGAGAATAAATGTGTGGGTCAGAGTATACTCAGGGCCTTCAGCCTGAATTGCTGTCAGCCCCTGAGGTTCCCCATTTGGAAGGCTGCTGGCCCTCTGCATAGACCCACTTTGCTGTTCTACATGGGTGTCTGCATCTCATATCCTTCACCGCCGCCTGGGTGGGGGTCTCTACAGCCAAGCTTGTTCTCAGTAACTTCCTATAGTATACAATGCCCCCACCTCAAAAAGGCACTCTTATTTTTCTAGAAAGGTACATTAAACATAGCAAAGCAATATGATTTTCCATGTTGAAAATTTTTCCAGTTTATAAGAATATCTACAAAAATAATTTATAACTATTGACTTTTTCCATTCCAGTCTACGATTACAAAACTCTTTGGCACCTATTTAATAACTATATATTAAAACACAACCTAAGCATCCAGAGGGAGTCAAAGCTGTTTAATTTTCTAAGTCCTCTTTAATGAGTCCTCTCTAATCCCTGATGACTTTATAGCTATTGGTAAAAATGGAAATATACATATAGTTACATAATCCTTGACTATTTGTCTGAAATTTGAACCCACAATTTGAAGTAGCTTTTTAAATGTATTTCTTTCTACATTTGAAGAATAGGCTTTATTTTGGTAAAACATTGAATTTTAAATTACAAGAGAAGAAAGCAATTGAAGGCTGAAAATTTTTGTGTGGGTTTTCTGTATGAAGTTCTTTTTATTTGTCATTGGTGTCCATGATTCTGTAAAACTATTTGCAATTTCTCAGGTTGATTAAATTCTGTTTCTGAATCCACCCAACCTATTCTTTTGTTGGGTTTCTTGTTTGTTTCATATTAAGTCAAAGAGCACAGTAGCAAGAAATAGCTAACTGACAATATGTGGCAGTTTGTAAGACAGAAAATAAGTCACCAAAAGAACAAAATGCTATGGTCTGGATAACTTGACAAAAAAAATATGTTTACACTTTGTTCAGTTTTCCTCAATGATAAACAGAAAGACTTTACTCTTCATCATTTGCTTAAATGCAACATGTACCTTATTTATAGTGTTCTTTCACATTGGTCAAGATCTTTATACATTTAATTAAAATATTCAATCTGTAAAATTTTCTGAGTTCAACACTTTTTTTAAGTGAAAAAATAAAATATTAAGAAAGTATCTGAAACATGAAAAATCTAAGGCTATGCATAAATTAGGCTACTTAATATTTAAACCAATTAATCTGCTCAATTTAAGTAATGTGGTTGAAACTTGTGCTGAAAAATTGTATGAACAAGAGCAAAATTAGCACTCATAAATATATGTATTGTAATTTCACTTTAAAGGATATTCCATGGAAGATTGTGCTGACTTTCTCCTAATAATTTTACTTAAAAATGGAAATGGACCTTACATACGCTTAAATACCTCTGCATTTGCACTATTTGAAAATTTACCTGTATCTACCTTGAACTCATCAAAACCACTTTGATACCTGTGATTATGATAGAATAATGATGGATTTATTTAAATTTACTAAGCATCCACAATGTATTAGGAACCATGTTTGGCTCCGTAATGTGCTTCACAAGTATAATTTTTTCCTGTCTTCTATGGAGAGGAATTATTTTTTTTTATTTTTGTTAAGCTACATACTTTCAACTCAAAGCATATAATTTTTGCCAATGAGATCATCAGTCAGTTCTCAATACTTTTTATTCTTTTATCAACTTCAGTTACTTGTTAGAGCAGAAGTTTTCAACCCTGTATGTTCATTAGAAATGCCTGGAAAATTTTTACATATTTAGATGCTCAGACTATAAAAGAGACCAATTAAATAATAATTTATTTAAAAATATCACAATCCTTCTAGTAATTGAAAATGAAAAAACATACAACAGATATACAAAATATAGAAAGCAAGAAATTAAATACCACCAGAGAAGAGGAAAATAGGAAGAAAGAAAAGAAAGAGGAATGAGAAGACTGTTAATCAGAAAACAAATAACAAAATGGTGGGACTAAGTCTTTACTTATCAGTAATGAAATTGAATATAAAAGGACTAAGCTCTCCAATAAAAAGACAGAGAGTGGCTGAACAGATAAAAAAGGAAGACCCAATGAAACAGTCAACAAAGTGAAAAGATAAACCACAGAATGGGAGAAAATGTTTGCAAAATACCCATTTGACAAGGGATTAACAATCTAAATATATAAGGAGCTCAAACAACTCTATAGGAAAAACTTCTAATAATCTGATTTAAAAATGGGCAAAAGATTTGAGCCGGCATTTCTCAAAAGAAGACATACAAATGACAAACAGACACATGAAAAAGTACTCAACATCACTGATCATCAGAGAAATGCAAATCACAACTACAATGAGATATCATCTCACTCAAATTAAAATGGCTTTTATTCCAAAGACAGCCAATAACAAATGCTATTGAAGCTGTGGAGAAAAGGGAATGCTCATTCGCTGTTGGTGAGAATGTAAATTCGTTTAACCTCTATGAAGAACAGTTTGAAGTTTCCTCAAAATACTAAAAATAGAGTTACTATATGATCCAGCACTCCCACAGCTGGATATGTATCCAAAAGTAAAGAAACCAGTGTATCAAAATGATACCTTCACTCCCACGTTTGTTACACTGTTCGAATAGCCAAGTTTGGAAGCCACTTTAGTGTCCATCAACAGATGTTTAGATAAAGTAAACATGGTACACATACACAATGGAGTACTATGCAGCTAAAAAAAGAATAGAATCCTGCCACTTGCAACAACATGTATGAAACTGGTGACTATTGAGTTAAATGAATTAAGTCAGAAACAGGGAGACAAACTTCATGTGTTCCAGCTTATTGTGGGTGCTAAAAATATTTTATAAAGCAAAACACTGAACTCATGAAGATAGACAGTAGAAGGATGGTTACCAGAGGCTGGGAAGGGTAGTGTGGGGGTGCAGGGAAAGCAGGTGTTATGGTTTGGCTCCATGATCCTACCCAAATCTCATCAGGGATTGCAACCCCCACCTGTCAAGGGAGGGACCTGGTGGGAGATGATTGCATCATGGTGGCAGTTTCTGCTATGCTGTTCTTGTGATAGTGAGTTAGTTCTCATGAGAGCTGATGATTTTAAAGTATGGTAGTTCTTCCTTCACTATCTTTGTCTCCTGAAGTTATGTAAGATGCACCTTGCTTGTCTTTCACATTCTGCCATGATTATAAGTTTCTGAGGACTCCCCAGCCTTGCAGAAGTGTGAGTCAATTCAACTTCTTTAAACTGCCCAGTCTTTAAATAAGCATCTTTAAATTATCCAGTCTCAAGTAGTATCTTTATGGCAGACTGAAAATAGACTAATACAGCAGGGATAGTTAATGAGTACTACATATATAGTTAGAAAGAATGAATAACATATAGTATTTGATAGCACAACAGGTGATAGTCAATAATAGTTTAATTGTACACTTTAAAAAAACCCTAAAAGTATAACTGGATTGTTTGTAACACAAAGGATAAATGCTTGAAGAGATAATTACTTCTGTTTTCCATGATGTGATTACTGTATATTGCATACTTGTATCAAAGTATCTCATATACTCAATATATATACACAGTTAAAAAATCTAAAACTTGAAAAAAAAATCTAGAAGTGTTTATAATGTGTTGTTAAAAGTCAGTGATCTACAACTGCAGTTTCTAATATGGTAGCCACTAGTTATCTATTATTTCATATGCAGTTATTTTATGTTACTTAATTAAAATTAAATGACTTTAAAATTCCAGTCCTGAGTCACACTGGACACACTGTTCAATGGCCATATATGGCTGGTGAGTACCACACTGGCACCCAGAATTGTAGAAGATCTCTATGTATTTATTTATGTTTTGAGAAAGGGTATTGCATTGTTGCCCAGACTGGAATGCAGTGGCAGGAGCACCGTTTACTGCAGTCTCGACCTCCTGGGCCCAAGTCATCCTCCCATCTCAGCCTGACAAAGTGTTGGTATTACAAGCATAAGCTACTGTGCCTGGCCAGAAGATTTCTATCATTGCAAAACTTGCATTGGTTAGTGCTGATAAAGACTTGATTTTCACTGAATGGTCCGTAGTCTATCATCATTGGCATTACATAACTATTTGTCAAAAACACAGATAATTAGTATGATCACTAGCATTTGAGAAGCTCAAGATCATTAAAACTGCTCTAACTCACTAATAATGAATTTATTTATTTTATGTTTTTATTGTTATTTTGAAACAGAGTTTCACTCTGTTGCCAGGCTGGAGTGCAATGGTACAATCTTAGCTCACTGCCATCTCTGCCTCCCAGGTTCAAGCTATTTTTGTGCCTCAGCCTCCCAAGTAGTTGGGACCACAGGTGCACACCACCACAGCTGACCAATTTTTTGTATTTTTAGTAGAGACGGTGTTTCACCATATTGGCCATGTTGGCCAGGCTGGTCTTGAACTCCTGGTCTTAAGTGATCTGCCCACCTCAGCCTCCCAAAGTGCTGAGATTACAGGCATGAGCCACTGTGCTTGGCCTGATAATGACAGATTTAGCCAAACATTAATGTCTTAATGACATCAAATTTTATGTTATTAACTCATTTATTAATATTAGTCCAACATTATTCATTGAGCACCTACTATTTTCCAGGCACTCTACTGGGTACGTAGTGAGAAACAATATAAAAATGGTCTAGTATTTATTTTGGAATAGTATAAAAATTAAAACAAAAACAATACAGGTATTTAGATAGATAGATAGGAAGAAACACAATTTTTCTAAATATTATGAAGAAAGAAGTTACAGAGAACAATTGGGAAGTAAAGGGATACAAGAGAAAATCATCAGGACTCTTAATAGCATTAAATGTAAGATCTAAAGAATGAAAGAGTCACAGGGGTAATTCTGAACATTGCTTACTCATAAGTAGGTTTAATTTGTGACCATCCATAGAGATTGTGAACATCATAATGTAAAACTGATGATCCATCGCTAAGAATCTGCTCGGTTTCCATGCACATTGTTCTGAAATGTAATCCATCAGTTCTTTTTGTGAGTTCTGGAAAGAATCAATGAAAAAATATTAATATATCATACAATGCCCTACAATAAAATGTGTAACTCATATATTCTTTGGCAAAAACATTAATCAGTGTTTTATAACAGCTATTTATATTTTAACCATTTATATACTTTGTATGAGTTAATTATAAACTTAAATTTGTCTGAAATTGTAACTGAATTACATGAATTAATAAAAACCTGAAAAATAAGTATACTCCTGAATGTCTACTCTTTCTAGTGCTTTTAGATGGAAAACACTGATCAGAATTTTATCAAAAATTCATTTGGCATCATGAAGTCCAAAAATTAAGAACTAGGCAAATGTATAACACTGCCTTAATCAGCTTTTTCTTAGTTTAAGATTTTTTTTTCCAGAGTTTTACTATCACTTTATATGCTAATAGTTTGTGAGGTTTTCTCCTTGCATAAGAAAATGAGGATGAAAATGAAACATCACATTTCCTTCTATGTAAAAGGTAAACAAAGAAATGTTAGTATTATTTCACTTATCCTTAGTAAAGAAACACTTATTAAAAACTTCCTTTTAAAAAAATTTATTTTTTTAATCTTAAACAGTATTTAAAATTTTCAAATCTGGGGAAATTAAGCAAACCAAAATAACAACTTCAAACAAATTTAGAATTCTGCTTATGCAGATAAAACATATTCCTTGATTTTTTTTCTCAAAATAGTGTGAAATAATATTGGTAATGGGTCAAGGTGCGTTCCAGTGTGTGGGTGGATAATGAAATTTGGGTGTGTGAATCCTATTCCCTACATCTTAAGGTAGGGAATAAACTGAGATAGATACGTATATATGTATATATATACCTATTAATAAAGAATAATAACATGATAATATCAAAGCATACCAACAATATTGTACCTGGGAAATAAGGTGGATAATTTAGTGTATCATTTCTGCATTGATTAGAAGTTGTTCCATTTACAAAACTTGATGGCTCATTCATATCCTTAAGAACAATGACAGAGACAGGTAAACAAAAAATAAATTTAGAATGTATATTCTGGAAAGAGCTAGTTCAAAAAGTAAGTTAGCATATTTGAACAATGTTACACATACTCACTATTCTAAGCAAACAAAATTATAAAACATCTTAATGATATTAAAGTAGTTTAGCTCATTGTTCACTTTTTTCAGTTTCCTTTTGAAAAATAAAATGTTCTCTTTTCCCTGTATTAGGTATTATATATATATATATATATATATATATATATATATATATATATAAGTGAATTTATTTCCATATTTCCTAGACATACATTATAATAGTATGTGTCCCATCTTCTTCCCCTCCACTCTTGCCCTGAGCCTGATATCAATTGCTTTTATTGTTAAAACTACAAGATATACTAATAGTTTAAAATGCAGATAATTTCAAGATGTATCACCATTAAGCACATATCTCAGAATCTCAGTAGCCATATATAAAAGAATCATGATCTAAATAAATAAATTAGCTACCATTTAAAATGGATTGCCTCCACCTGAAAACAGGTTATTTTCTCTGGATCCAGATGTCATTCTCAGGAATGTACTTAAGAGAATCCCTTATTGTATACAGCTTGATACATCCAATAAACTTAGGTGTTCTATAAATTTTTTAACAAAATATATGCTTAATACAATCTTGTATCTACAAAGTTTTCACATAGTGACACCTGTATAAAGCTTTCTTCAATTTAAAAAATAAGCAAATTAATGCTTTCCACTGGAAAAATCAACAGAGTAAAAATTTTACCTCCAGAAACTGAGATACACTACATAAAATTTTCTGTATTAAGAATTTACTGGCGGCAAAGTAAATTATTTTTATGCTATCTCGAAAATACATTATTAAAAATCTTACTACTATTATTTTAAGGTTATATCAAAAAAGAAACTTTAACAGACAATGTTACCAAATTTAAGAAATTACTATTTCTTATACAAAGAACTAGTGGTTATTTAAGCCTGAGATTTATTCCTGTATTAAATGAAAGTAAAATAAATGTTTATAAGTATTTATTAATATATAGAATAAGAGAGTATTTTTCTTTTTGAATTTTGCAAATTGAAAATGTCCAGGAAATAACATTCATACACATAAATTTAATTTTTAAAACTTTACCCTTCCTTTGCATAAGAAAGTTCTATGGGGGAAAAGGTAGACTATTTTTCAAATAAAATATTTTGTTGACATTATTTGAGCCTAGTAAGAATTTTGCATAATCATGCACAATAAATAACTTAAAACACACATTGTTCAAAGCTTACTTACAATCCACAAACCATCAAATTTCATCTGGTCATTGTAAAAGTCTAGAATTTCTCTTGCCCACCACCCTGCTGTGGAAGTCCTGAAGAAATCTGGAAAAGCTACGTGAGCTCTGGAAGCCTGTAAAATCAAAATTTAGACTCACATGTGGGAAGTCATAAGAGAGATTAAATATGTATAAATCTAATTGTATCTGGTAGATTCATAAGTCATGTATGACTGATAACAAAGGCAATTGAAATCAACCTTAATTACATAAACGTGTGGTTTCTTCCTCAACACTTTTAATAGCCGTGGAAAGTAAAGAGGGACATGAGTGAAGAGAAAAGAGCAGTCTTCTGATCCTATGTGAATTACAAAGAAACGGATCAGAACCCACAAAAACATATTTTTAGTGCTTCCTAGAGTAATGGGGAAGCTTTGTTTTCTCTGTTACTGCAGACCCCATACTTCAGGTTTACCTTTGTGGAGCACAATGAAAGAGGAAAGGGCCAGTAAAGCCTGTTTTTATACAGCTTTCTCACTTCCCAGAACCATCTCATCACCCCAAACAACTGCTTCTTTTTGTCTCTCACATCTAACCCTTCCCAACCCAGCAGAGAAGAGGTGTTTCATTCCAATCTCTACTAAGAATGTTCGCTACTTGCCAGTCCACATAAAAAGTTCCAATGTCAGAGTAACCCTGTGTTAACAATAGATGCTGCTAAATTAATTGAATATGTCTCAAAAACATGACAACCAGGATGACTTTTTGGCACATGTTAAGATTCTTTTGTAACTGCCTTAGCAGTCTTCTCCATGAACAGGATATGGGAGGACATAAAGAAAATGCAGAGAGTAGGGAATATAGAGATTTATAAAATAAGGATGATGAAATTTTTATTTATTATTTATTTATTTTGAGATGGAATTTTGCTTTTGTTGCCCAATGGCACAACCTGGACTCACTGTAACCTCTGTCCCCTGGGCTCAAGCGATTATTCTGCCTCAGCCTACGGAGTAGGTGAAATTACAGGTGGCTGACACCACGTCCAGCTAATTTTTTATATTTTTAGTAGAGATGCAGTTTTCAACATATTGGTCAGGCTGGTCTCAAACTCCTGGCCTCAGGTGATCCGCATGCCTCAGCCTCCCAAAGTGCTGGGGTTACAGGCGTAAGCCACTGCACATAAGCCATTTAAATAAATTGGCACTGTCTTCCAACACTTACATAAAAATCCATGCTTTTCTTTCTAATGGTACACACTATTACTCAAGAATAGTGGGTAGAACTTAAGTTGAAATAACACTTTTTGACTCAGTGACACAGTTCAGTAGGTTCACTTCCTTGACGCTATTTTAGAAGTAGTTTTGGCAAGTTTCAAGCTTCCAAACTTTTCATACTTACCTAAACTTATATAATTTAATGATTATAAATTGATCTGCCTAAAAGAAGGATCACCACCTCTTAGTTTTGTTGCTATTTTCTATTTCTCTTGTATTTCTTTTATTTTTTACTCCTCTAATCTTTATTTCCTTCCCTCTGCTAACTTTGTTTATTACTTTTCTAGTTCATTGAGAGGTAATGTTAGGTTATTTATCTGAGATTTTTGTTATTTTTAATGTGGGTGTTTCTTGTCATACACTTTCCTCTTAGTACTGCTTTTGCTGTATCTCAGAAGTTTTGCTATGTTGTATTTTTATTTTTGTTTGTCTGAAGAAATTTTCTAACTCTCTTTTGATCTCTTCTTTGTTCCACTGGCAAAGTGTGTTGTTTAATTTCCATGTATTTGTGAATTTACCTATTTCCCCTATGTTTCTGATTTCTGGCTTAATTTCACTGTGGCTGGAAAAGACAAATGGTATGATTTCTAGCTTCTTACAGTTTTTAGGACTTGTCTTGTGACCTAACATGTGATCTCTCTTAGAAAATATTCTATGGGCACTTGAGAAGAATGTATATTTGACTGCTTTTTGATGAAATGTTCTATGTATGCCTGTTAAGTCCATTTGGCCTACAGTGTTGTTACAGATTGTTGTTTCTTTCTTGATTTGCTGTTTTTCCATTTTTTATTGAAAGTTGGTAACAAAGTCTTCAACTATTATTGCATTGCTATTTTTCACTTCTGTTAAGTTGGCTTTAAATGTTTAAGTGCTTTAATGTTGGGTGCATATATTTATAATCTATCTTCCTAATGAAATGCCACCTTTGTCATTATATAATGACCTCTTTTGTGTTTTGTGACAGTCTTTGACTTAAAATTTATTTTCTCTGATATAGCTATAGCCACTCCTGTTACCTTTTGGTTATAATTTGCATGTAATATTCATTCTTTTTGCTTTCATGAATGAATCTTGAGGATAATAAACTGAAATAATCCAATAACAGAAAGATAGATGTAGGATTCAACTTACATGAGGTATCTAAAACAGTTAAATTCATAAAAGCATAGGGTAGAGGTAGTTGCCCAGAACTGTAAGTAGGGGAAAATAATGACTTGCTAAGAAATAGGCACGAAATCTTAATCACACAAGCTAAATAAATTCTAGAGATCTGCTGCACAACATTGCCCCTATAGTTTAAAATGATTTAGTATGTGCATAAACATTTATTAAGAGGGTATATCTCATGTTAAGTGTTATTACTATAATAATGTTTTTGAAATAAAATAATGATTGCTTGGATTAAATAAAGCAAAATATAAAATTGCTTAATAGTGTGATTGACATACTTTTTATTTAGGAAAATTAGCTAAATTTGATCTAAATATTGTCTGACATAGATAATTTAAAATGGCAATCTACTTTTAAAGAAAAGTACTCAAATTGAGTTATTAGTTAAAATAGTCAGGTCTAAGTTTTGAATTTCTTTTCATTATATAGTTAGCCAATGTAAAACTTACATTAACAGCTTCATCTTCAGTTAGAGTTTTATCTATTGTTATATTGGGCAAATCTGGCCAGACCTACAAGAGACAAGACATGGAAAACAGATCAAAACATAGTAAGTATAATATGATTGCTATGTAAATGAAGTGTAATGGAGTATTAGAGGAAATTAATAACCCAAAGTCCTCACATCTGTAATCCCGTTAAATATTATTATTATTATTGGCACGTGTATCATTTGCAAACTATTCCTATTGTCCATATTAGTCTACTCTTTAATATGGCAAATACAAAATAGAATTGTCAACTGTTACGGTAGTTAGTGATTTTGAAAATAAAGCATATAACCAAAAGGTTCTGGTCAAAAAATAATATGAAAAATATATGCTAAATTTAATTTAATACGATATGTTAGAACTATTTCTAGAATTATTCCAGGGTTAAAAACTAAAAACAATAAATATTTTTTCTTTGAAAGGAAGTAAACATCTGATTGAATAATGTCATACGGAGTCAAACATTCCACTGGTTTTCAGAATTCGTACTAACTCCTCCTCTCCCTTCATCCCACCACTATTCCCAGCCTGACCTCACTGCCTACCAACATTTTCTTTCTTCTACTCCAGCCAGAAACACACAAAACAGAGCTCAAATTCAGTCATGCTGAAAGCTCTGGAAATTTAGATCTATATTGTAGAAATTAGAAAGTCCTATACGAATGTATAAATAATCCATCAAAAAGGAATTCTTTACAAGGGATTAGCTGCTTGTAGAGAATAGTGCTCTAAAGGAAGGGAAGAAAGAGTAGAAATCTGGCAAAATGTCTAGAAATAAAGAATGAGGAAAAAGTAGGAAATTAAAAAACAAACAAACAAAGAAAAAACCTTCTGGACTAATATGCCTCTCAAGTAGCTGGGGCTACAGGTATGCCCCACCATGCCTGGTCAATTTTTAAATTTTTTGTAGAGACAAGGTCTCCCTATGTTGCCCAGGCAGATCTCAAACTCCTGGGTTCAAGCCATCCTCCTACCTCAGCCACCCAAATTACTAAGATTAGAGGCGTGCTCCACTGTGCCAACCTTGTCTATATTTTTCACTCAGCTTTCTCTAATGTTAACATGTCATGTAACAATAGTGCAGTTATCAAAACCAAGAAATTAATGTTGACACAGTACAATCAACATTTGCGAAACATGTTTGCATTTCACAGGTTTAGTCATTAATGTCTTAATTTTGGTCCAAGATTCAAAAAGTCTCTCATATTTCATTTAATTGTATCTCTCATGGTAAATTTATTTGAGGGTTTTGTCACTGTTGTTCATTCTAGTTACGACTAGTATTTTTTCTTGATTGGTTTATATAAAAGCCAAATCAAAATATTTTTATAATATAATCATATATCAGGTTTGAATATTATTGGTTATATAAAATATGGTGAATTATAATTCATGATCTAAGTTAGAACTATAAGCATAGCTGTCAAAACATGTTGTTGCTATTATTAATGAGACTTTTTAAAGAGAAGTGAACATTTAAATAACTTGCAGTACAGAATAATGAGTAGCCATTTTACTAATGGTAGTTTTAAAATAAATTACAAGAGGTACCAAGAAATATAACAAAATACAACTTAAAGATAAAGCAAAACATAGTTGGACATATGACTTCTGTGAATTCTTTCTCTGTGCCTAATAATTTGGATTGAACTCAACAACTATACATTATTTTATTAGTTATTAAACCATTACATTTCTATATAGCTCTCCTGAATGTTTAACTTTCTAATTAAATGGAAACTTTCATTGAAATATAATTTTTGTATTTATTGTATTTTGAGATCTCAGTTTAGTACCTTTGCCCAACAAATATCATTGGTGTTAGGCCATTTGACAAAGACATCTTCCTGCTGTCCTCTTTCAAATGCAGGGTAAGGCTTTGTTTCATTTCCTGAAATTGCTGGATCCTAAAATTAACATGAAACATAAATAAGGTACACATGAAAGAAATCATAACCACTTGGATAGCGATTATGAAGCATAAATTTTCATTACTACATTATCATAATATTGTGCTCTCACATGAAATGACAAATGATGCAAACATCAGTGTTCTAGATAGATTGCCCCCAAATTTCTTAGAAGGAAATTCTAAGGACTTTTGCAAATACAGTAGCTATCATTGCAAGCAAGATTAGTAGAGGTTTTTATCTTGTTTTATTTCTATTGTGAGATATCTGGCTACTTAGCTTACTTCCTATAAGATAGTGATTAAAAATTTTTCCATTGCGCCACTGCACTCCAGCCTGGCAACAGAGCAAGACTCCGTCTCAAAAAAAATAAATAAATAAAATAAAAAATAAAATAAAATTTCCCCACTGAATCACCAATGTGAAGGCAAATTTTTAAATGCGAAAAACATCAGATGCAATCTCAGAGAATGACTTACAAATTGTATAAAAATAGAAAATCTACCATTCCTTTTTGATAACTTGTATAAATAGAAGCCAATATGTAGCTTGGATGATAACCTGAAAACAGCTTGCCTTTAACTCAGTTTTGGATTAAAATCTCTAGGGATACATGTAAATGCAAAGGTAGCTGGGGACAACCCATGCAAAAAAAAAAAATGAAGTGCTAATGGAAGAAAGTTGTAGATTTGGGAGTATTATCCAAAGTTATACACTTTCTGTTATGAGGCACCTTCCCCTGCCCCCCTCATTTTAGGAGAATTAATAGAAACAAGAAAAAAGACTCAGATAAACTCCAGGTACTGACCAGGATAATAATGTATCTCATTCCTTCTCCCCTTATTTTGTCAACAAACTGAGGAAGGTCCTGGAATGCTTCACCAATTGTAAAGTCTAGTTGCCTTTCCATGTAGTCAATATCTGTGTACTGAACATCCTGAAATATACAAAAAATGATGACAGTAGAGTAAAAATATAAAAGAGTAAGTGTATCATGTTTTATTATACTTATAAAAATCACAGCAATATGAAAGCTTAACTAGATCCTAAAAAAAATTAAGTGGTTTAGTGTTCAAGAAATAAAAGTAGCATGTAAAAATATATTCTAAGAACAACTTTCTATAAATGTTCTATTTTGTGAACAGTTCATTTAGCAATTTTGATTTAGAGGTGAAAACTGTTCTAAGTCAATATATAATATGTAATTCTCAAAGGCAACAGAAATAAACTGGGCAATAGGCTTTATGATGCTATGAAGTTATGTTAAATGACAAATAGAAAATTCATACAGTGTATACAGAAACAGGTGGTGTTGTTTCTGGGAAGTATAAAGCAAATATTGGATAATTTCAAATAATTCTAATATTGGCAAAAGGAGTTTAAGAAATACATCATTTACTATAATCTTGTTCTTGTAATATCCATCAGAGTCATTTTTAGGATATCAGCCCTGTTTATATAAGTAAGTATTGCTTAAAGATAGGTCCTTGGAAGTATGTTTAAACTAACAAATACTTGAATTTTATCATTGAAATATTTAATTTTTGCCTAAAGAATTTAATTATTAATTATTTTCTGTTATTTGACATTATTTCAATTTCTTCTTCTAGGTGTTAAGGAAAGTATGGCAAATAATTTATACCTCCTTTTTAATAACAAATTTCCACTTTCATGTCTCTGTGTCATAAACATATATAATTGATTTTCCCATAATAATTATTCAGGAATCCTATATTGGATCCTACTATAAATACCAATGTCTTATAATCAGGTTTTTCTGATTGTTCTTAGAATAAACTCTTATATATCAAGCCTTCTATATTTTAATGTTTAAGTGTTACCAGCAGCATTCCTAGGATTCCTTAATTTTGTTAAAAAATGAAAATTGAGTGATTGATAATTTGTGGATACTTTGGAATATTTAGTTTTCTGCATATTGAATGAATTGATATTATATATTACAACTATTATCTATTCCAGGGTAAAAAAAAAATCAGTTCCACCTCCCACTTGTTCTCTTGTGGATGATACAGATTTCTTATCTTGTTGATGATACAGATTTCTGTGAACACTAACATAAAGAGAACATACTGACTACATGTGCAACCCAGAGTTTGTGAGAGGAAAGCAAGTGCAGCCTGACTTATTTAGCACAACTCAGCATGATAGAATTAGGAAGGGAAAAGGAAAAGGAATGTTTTTTTTTTTTTCTCTCCTTGACAAAGACATTGTATATAATTCTCATATCCAATTCATAAGGTGCTACTAAAAAACCAAGCATTATTACCAGCTGCTTAAATTAATTGTAAAGCACATATAATTATTTCATTCTACTTTTTCATAGTACATATTTAATATTGTTTTAAAACTGATATACATACATAGGGGATGCTAGCATTCACCATAGCTTCATATACTTCCTTAACCTCTGAAGTATTTGCATATCCATAACGACATAATTGGAATCCCAAAGACCAATACGGTGGCATGACTGGATGGCCAATTACCTTTAAAAAAAAAATCATGTGTTAACTAAGAGGATTACTTTATGCTATAAACATTTTTATTTTTTAAAAAAAGAAATATGCAATCATACTTCATGGTATTGCTTTGTTGCAACTTCTGGGGTTGGGCCCAAAAACATATAAAAATCCAAGATTCCTCCAACTGTGCGATAAGTTAGAGCAGGAGTTGGCTGGAATGTAACATCTGGAAATCCAGAATAAGATTTCATTTTTATCTGTGTATATTAGTTTATGAAAAACTCACATAAAATAAGAGACATTCAACAAATTATTGTTTTACCCATTGCATTGCTGTTGAGTAAGAGAACACCATGAGCATTGCCTTCCTCTTCTAGAGCCATATAATAGGGATGAAATCCATAGGAATTAAGTTTATACTGAAATTTAAAAATTAAGCACAATATAAATTTAAGTAACAATAGCATGTGAATTTAACCATTATTTTAAAATTTATTATACTATTGAAACTTGGTATTTAAATTCTCCTTTTTCCACCTTTAAACTATGTTTCAGTTAAAATACATGTGTCTCCCTAGAAAATAATTATTTAATTTTTTACTGCTTTAGTTTATAAATATAAATAAATTAATATACAAATATGTACCAACCACAAATGCTTCCACATTAACTGAGGTAGCATGCCATTGGCATTAGTGTGGTTTCTTTCCAAAGATTTTATAAATTGGTACTTTTCCCATAGTAAAATGTCCTAGAAGTGATAAATGTGATGAATATAAACAAACTGTCCAGAAAATATCTTTATATATTTTATATTTATAGAACATTTAAATTTTTGTATTTATAAAATATTTAACTCATTGTTCCATACTGTAATCATAGTCAGATAAGATTAATATACTTTTGATTGTTAATATAATACATAAAATTACCAGTGAAAGTGATTTTATACTAATTTATTTTTAGAAATATACAAAATTACTAGTGAAAGTAATTTTATATATTAAGAATCAAAAGTATATTAATTTAATTATATCTGTACAAATGCTGAAGGAATTTTAAGAAATTGATTTTGGTGAAATATATGATTTCCAGTTGGTGTAAATAAAAAACAGCCTTCAATAACCTAAGTTTGGACTATTATGATACAAATGCAAGCTGTTTGAGCACCTAACAATAAATGATTACAACAGTACATAGACTTACAGTGAGGCACTGAATATGTCCTTTTAAGTACACATAACATGTTAAAAATACAAATAGGATAATTTTTATTAAAATATATTTTTATGATATGTTTGGAATATTACAGGTAATATTATTTGTTGTACACTACATTAAATATCATAAAGTGTGTTGCATTAACAAGACAAATTTTTGGAAAAAGTGTAATGAATATAGAAAAACACATTGTAAAGATGTAAATGTAGATGACAGGGTGATGGATGCAGCAAACCGTCTTGGCAAGTGTATACTTATGTAACAAACCTGCACATTCTGCACATGTACCCCAGAACTTAAAGTATAATAAAGTTTTTAAAAAAGATATAATTTACCAGTTTAGCCACATAAAATTACACAACTGCTACTGTGGGTTATAAAGAGCAAAAAGATCAAATCAGTACCTGAGAAGTAAAAAACAATCAAGGAAAGCTTTAGAGAGTTATTTTCTAAAAGCTGGAGTAAAAGTACACTTGACAGGAAATACATAATCATGTTCTTTCTATGCATTTGAAACAGTTAAGGTATTGGGTCAAAGCCTGGCTTCTCACAATAATCAAGCAAATTTTTACCCATCCACTCCTCTACTTCCACCTGTAATTCATGATGACTTTTTGGGTTTGTTTCTCAGAAAATTGCTATAGCTGCTCTGGAGATCTCTAGCTAATGCCCTCGTCATTACTTCAGCCCTAAAGCATAGGCCTATAAAGAAGTGGCTTGGATTGCAGTCATGGTCTTAGTTGCCTCGTGGAGTGGTTACATGTTGGTACCTACACCAGGGGGTTGATCTCTTGTGAACATTCCCCAAGTATGCCAGTTCAGATCTCGCTTAAATGCTGTGTGTTCCACTTCCCCAAAACCATATATATATTCTGATGGCAGGCGAGTCGATATTTGAATGAACTGGTCATTGAAAGAAAATCCAGGCAGGCGAGAATCCCAACTGAAAACAAAAGAAAATAAAGCTATTTCTGTCAAAATATACACAAAGTAGTATCACAAATAGTAATGGTAATTCTTTTTAGATTATCTAAAAATCAATATTTTTTTTCCTGTATTCCTAATTATACCCAGGTACCAAATGGAAATAGACAATTATTCTAATACATTTTTTCTTTTAGGTAAGGAATATGTAAAATATGTTTCATATATTTATAGGGGAATGATTGTGTCGGTAATGCGATTGTTATGTTTTTATTTAGACAAGTATTTCTTTTAAAAATAAAACTAATTTGAAATAATAAATGACTTAGTAATGTGTGAGACCTAGAAATTAAAAGTTCCCAATTTTCCTGCTTCCTTGAAATAATCACAATACATTTTTTCTATATGTAAAATAAAAAGAAATCAATATTATAATGAATTTTAAGCTTAACAGATATTTAAATGTCAAACTCTCACCAGTTACTACTTCCAATTGTGTGTTTCTTCTTTTACTTCACGTTCATAAAAATAGGTATGTATGAAGAAACATGTTACAAAGAACATAATATTATTCAACTCATTTGTGAGAAGAACATAAAAAGGAAGGAAAGTAACATTGGCAAGGAGAGGAAACATAAGTATTAAAGGCAATCTGGACATATTTTAAATTTTTATATTTATTATTTTGGAAAACTAATCGAAGATAGTGCTCGTCAAATGACAATAAATAATGCCATTGTACCAGGATATTGTAAAAAATGACTTAGCTTCCCATGTATTTGAACAAAAATGTTTTCATAACAACCAAATTATTAAAATAATCCAGATACAGTTTTAGTCATTATTTGTACATATCCTGACAATACCAGAAAGCATCCTGATAACGTCTTCTAAGGAATGTCATGGAAAACTTAAATTATATAAAAGTATATTTTAATATATTATAGTTTACAGAGCTTTTGAATAAAGGCTACAATTTTAAAATTAAATTTATTCATTGTAACATAAAAACATATCTATACTTACATGCTATAGCTTATTTTCATTAATACATGACAGGTAAATGATTAATCCTATCAGATTCCAGCCCTAATAAACTATTTCAACAGTTTAAATAAAATGTTTACTTCACTTGTTTCCAAATACTTATCTTTGCCAACACTCACCATGCTTTCTAAAAGAGGTTTTGGTTTTGGTTCTCAACTTGATTAGAAGAATGAGTCTGATATTAATAGTGAAATTGAACACTTCCTGAGTGTAGATAAAATTGTGGGCCAATCCTTTAAGATAGTCCCATGGACTATATTTAGTTAGAAATATTAAAATGGACACAGTTATTTAATACAACTTAAATTTTTGTGTGATGCTCTAGGACAGAAAGGTTGTTAATCATTTCACTTTTCCCTTCCTAAGCTAAAAGTAAAACATCCTTTATATCAAATAATCCAGTCACTTACATAACTCTTCCAGTGCTTCTCCGTCGAATCTGGATGCCAAAAGGATTTTCCTTAATTTCAACATCATAAAGTCTGTTTTCATAAGTACTTATTGGGGTGGTTGGAATGTTTAACGGTACTGGAACTTCGTATCTCTTATTTTGGGGATCATAAATCTATTGCAAAAAGGTAGTAAAAAAGTTTACTCATATTGCTGACATGGCATGTACACATCACGGAAATAATTTAAATAATGGCTCAAACAAAGATATTTAGAATTTTTGTCCATATAACTTCTAATTCTTCATGGCCCATATAGCTATAACAATAAAGAATTCCATATACACATTTATAATGGGACCAAATTGTGTACTGCATTTTTGAACCTTTAAAAAATGTTTTGTGATTTATTTTCTATACAATAAGAAATGAAAACAAAAATTTTAGATCTAAATATTCTATTGTATGGTTACACAAAAATTATTTCATGGTTAAACACAGGAGTTGTTTCAGTATATTTTGTCATATGTATGATTATACAATAAACACTAATGCTAATTTATGTTTATTTGTGTCTTTGTTTCTTCAGTACATTTCTTAAATATCACTAGGTCTGAGTATACTTAACTCTTTAAGGGTCTTTGATAACTATTGACAAACTGCTTTCCAGAATTTTTTACTGATTAATAGTCTCACCAAAGTGTGTACTCTAATGCTCATTTTTGTTAAATTGAAAGCATTTATTTTTCATTGTTAATCATTTCATTTCTTGCTTATGAGGTTTCATCTTTTTCTACATTATTATTCAACATTTATGTTCTGTTTTGTAAAAATAAAACATGATTGATGTGAAAACATGTTTTATTCTTATGTAAGAAAAAGTGTACACTTTTACCTATGTCACTTATGCCTTTTTACGTGTAGCTTGAAAGGCCTTTGCTAACCAGATACAAAATAAATATGCAGCTAACTTTTGTTAGGCTTATCTTTAGTTTCCACATGCAACTCATTCTAAATTTTATTTTAGCATATGATTAAAGACACATACTTTTCTATATAAATTATTAAATAACCTACCTCTTCATTAAGTTGTGAACCTTTCTTCACACACACACGTACACACACACACACACACACACACGCGCGATAATCTTCTATGCTTTTGTGCCACCATACAAACACACAGACAAAAAATCTATGCTTTTGTGCCACCTTGTTTCAATAAACAATCAAGCAATTCTATCTCCAGTTCCAAACTGTTTTAATTATATGAATTTTTATCTTTCTTTACCCCTTGCTAAATGTTAACAATCGCCAGGTGTTTATTATTTCAGATGAACTTAAAAGTTACTTTATGAAGTTTCAAAAGATATTTCACTAAGATTTATATGAAAATATTTTAAAAGCATCCATTGATCTAAAGTGAATGAACATTTAAACTATCATTTACTCTTATTTATAACTTTAAAATATTTAATGTGAACATTTTTAATGGTTTTTCTCCTTACAAAAATTATTAGGCTTATAATTTTTGATGTTTTTATTATTAGATTTTTTCGTTTGATTTTGATAATGATATTTGTTGTCATTTTTGCTTCTAAATGGTGAACAATAATATACAAGAAAATATCTTTGGAAACATCTTACACCTAGTTATTTTGTTGATATTTTAAATTTCTAATAGTTTTCTTAATGGATTCCTTTGGAATACTTAAGTTAAAAAATTTGCTATTGCTAAATGTCAAAAGAAACTATTGTTTTGGTATGTCTTATTGCATTAGCCAGATAATTAAGACCACAACTTAAAAATAATAAAAATAGTAAGCATCTCATTTTGTTTATTTTAATGACACTATCAGTATAGTTTGATAATACACGAGTTATGTATTTTGCAAGAATTTCAATTTATTTTTAAATCACCATTGTTTTAATCACAAAATTAGCAAAAATGAGCAGTTTCACTTATTCAGCACCTAGGTATGAGTTGTGTAGAAAAAAATATTTTTACAGAATCAAAATATCAAATCTGTTAATACCCTTGAATATTACTTTAAAAATACAATCACATGATTATTCAAACTCTCTTGTCTCAAGAGATGATGTAAGCATTGGAGTAGTTTTTATTAAGCATACCTTGAACTGCAACATATCATTTTTGTGATATGTCACCTCCACACGAAGAGTTGAGATGGGGTCAGAAGGTAAGTTTATTCTAGCATTTGTAGTACTTAGTTGGAGGTCAGCTGTTACACCCGTTGATGAATAGCTAGTTGAGGTGACTGAATAAGGGTTATCTTCTCTGGGAAAGTAACACTCAGGTGCTTTGGATAGAGAAACCTAAAAACACATTGCATGTTCATTGCCAGAAATTATAAGCATTGTAATATTTGGCTCTTTAAAAATACACTGATGTTTAGTCACATATTGTATGATTTACAAGTTTTATTAACACAAAACGAAATAGCAGTCATAACACAAAATATATTTTATGCAATTTGGGATCCCATGTACTAAAATTTTATATAAAGTATTTATATTTTCACTCTACAGAAAGAAAAATAGAGCAGAAGGGTCAAAAGTCATATATTTTTTAACTAAAAAATAGCATTAGATTGTGTTGTCTGCAAAATTAAGTATATTACTAATAAATTTTGATCCCATGTTTGTTCTTACTCTTCATATTGATTGTTGATTCTTGTGCATAAAAACAGCATTATTACCCCCTCTAAAGAGCATGTGCTAGAGTTCTTTTACTTATAATGAAACTGCCAATCCTCTTTTTGATTTGTTCTTATACTGGTCAATTACATCCTGACCAGGATTTGAAATAAGAACCATGGCCAAGAATCAGAGTTGATTGGTTTACATAGGAGTGAGAGATAAGACCTAAGAAAAATAATTATAAGCTATGGCATTGAAGGCTAGTTGCCTTAACACAATCCATTCTCCCTAACCTCTTTGTTTATTAAGTTATTATATTTTGGAGATAATTATTATATTTATCTACATTTCCAATTTCCTTTTAAAGAAGTTGTTTAAGTCCCCACAAAAACTCCTTAAAAGAAAGGCGTATAAGCTGACTAAATTGGGATAGTCTGTTTGATTCATGTTCTTTACAATGTACTGTCTGGTTTCTATCTACAGTGAACAATTTCATCTGTGTATCCTATCCTAGCGCTCCTTACCTATAAGAATATTAATATTTCTCCCTCACTTCTCCACCGTCATAATGAATATTGGAATCATTATGTTATTTTTAACTTCAGAAACTGATTTTATTTTTCTCGTTTTTTAACGTAACTGTCACTTCTGACTACTGTTCTATTTTTTTCTGCTTTCTTTACTGCAAGACATAAAAATGGTCATCATATTCACTGTCTCCAATTTGTCCCTTCATTTTACTTGAACTCACTCTAACCAGGTTTTTATCTCCAGTACTCTCATATTTGCATGTCAAAGCTACCAAAGACTTCCATGCTGCCAAATCTACATGTCAGTTTCCAGTCCTTATCTTACTGGCAAACCACTTGCACAGTTGATCATTTCTGCCATTTTAAGTGCTTTGTACACTTGGCTTCTGGGACCCAGCATGCTCTTTTTTTCCAACGCAATGCTTGTGCTGTTCTTTCTAAGCTTCCTTTTTCATTCCTCCTTGACTAAAGTTTGTAATTACCCAGGGTTTAGTTTTTGAACACTTCTCATCTATTCAAGTTTATTTTCTTGAAGATATCATCCTATGATATGGCCCTCTAAAAGCACAAAGAAGCAAAGCCAAAACACCCTACCCAACACATGTTACAATCACACCATTTTGGGGAAAAAAAATCTCATCCAAATGAAAGTAAATTCAAAAATAAGAAGTGACATCTTTTTCCAGATGAGAAGGATCCAGTGTAAGAACTTTAGTACCATGAAAAAAATAAGAGTGTTGTGACACCCCCTATAGGGTTACTCTAGTTCTCTAGCAATGGATCCTAAACAAAGTGAAAATTGTAAAATTACAGATAAATAATTCAAAATACGGATTGTGAGGAAGCTCAGTAAAATCCAAAAGAAAGTTGAAAATTAATGCTCAGAAATCAGAAAAACAAGATATAAAAGGTAGAATTTTTTTGAAAAAGTAACTTTTGAAATTGAAATAAAATCATTGATGGAATTTAAAAACACAATTAAAAACTTTAACAATAAGCTATATACCAAGTAGAGAAAAGAATTTCAGGTTTGAGCATGATCTTTCAAATTAACCATTGTTAGATCAAATATTTTAAAATGAATTTTGAAAAATAGACAAAGCCTTCAAAAAATTTAAGATTATGTAAAGTGACCAAGCCAACAAGTTATAGGAATTCCTGAGAGAGAAGTAAAAGTTAAAAATGTGGAAAACTTATTTGAGAAAATAATTCCAAACAGTTTTCCTGGTCTTGCTAGTGATGCAGACACAGACACAAGAAGTTCAGAGGCTACCTGGTAGATACTTTATAAGACAAACAGAACCAACACATATACTTATCAGGCTATTCAAAGTCCACATGAACAAGAGAATCATAATAGCAGAGATTATCAATATCAGAGAGAAATATCAATAACCTGTAACAGAAATCCCATCAGACTAAAAACAGGCTTTTCAGCAGAAACCTTACAAGCCAGAAGAGATCAGGAGCCAATTTTCAGCCTTCTTAAGAAAAACAATGATAAGAATGTTATATCCTGTGAATCTAAGCTTCACAAATGAAGGAGAAATAAAGTTTTTCCCATGCAAGCAAACACTAAGTGAAGTTTTCACCACCAGACTGTCTCTACTGGCCCAAAATATGCTCAGACAAGCTCTAAATACGGAAGTGAAAGAATGATACTCACCATCATAAAAGCAGATGTAAGTATAAAACTCAGCAATTCTACAAAACAATTGCACAATGAAGATGACAAATAAATTAGGCAACAATGGCATAACAGGAACAAAACCTCATATATCAATATTAACCTTGAATGTGGGTGGCCTCCAAAATTGACAATATATTTGGCCCTCTCAATACATTCAAATAAGTGAAAATCATATCAAGTATCTTCTCAGATCACAGTGGAATAAAATTAGAAATCAATACCAAGAGGAACTCTTAAAATTATACAAGTACATAGCACTTAAACAACTTGCTCAGAGTAATCTTTGGATAAATGATGAATTTAATGTAGAAATAAAACAATATTTTTAAAAAACCCTGAAAATTCTAACACAACATGTCAAAACCTCTGGGATACAGCAAAAATAATGCTAAAATGAAAGTTTATAGTTTTAAATGCCTAAATTAAAATTGATGAAAAGATCTCAAAATAGCTTAATATCACACCTAAATTAATTAGAAAAACAAGAGTAAACCGAACTCAAAGTTAATGGAAGAAAATAATTAAAGATCAGAACAGAACTAAATGAGATTGAGACACAAAAAAATAAAAATACAAGGAATCAATGAAATAAAAAGATAAACAAAATTGATAGATGGCTAGCTAGATTAATCAAGAAAACTAAAAGAAGAATCAAATAAGCACAATCAGCAAATATAAAGGTGGCATTACAATTGGTATCAAAGAAATGCAAAAGATCATTAGAGACTGCCAAGAGCATCTGCATGCAAACAAATTAGAACACTGAGGGAAAATGGATAAATTCCTGGAAACATACAATCTTTTGGAAAATGTAGGGAAGAAATAGAAATCCTGACCAGACTAACACTGAGTAATAAATTGAATCAAAAATAAAAATCTCCCAGTAAAAAGAAGAAGAATGAGGAAGAAGGAGAAGGAGAAAGAGAAGGAGAAGGAGGAGAAGGAGGAGGAGGAGGAGGATGAGGAGGAGGAGGAGGAGGAGGAGGAGGAGG
>PVKV010009265.1:0-34398 GCA_004027835.1 Alouatta palliata | reverse complement strand
TCCTGATACCAAAATCAGATGAGGACACAACAACAACAACAACGAAAACAACAGATGCATATTCTAGATTAACAGATGCAGAAATACTCATCAAAATACTAGCAAAGCAAATCCAATAGTACATCAAAAAGATACCAACATAATCAACATCACCTTTATACCAGGATGGTTCAACATAAGCAAATCACCACATAAAGAGGATTAAAAATTAAAACCATATGATCTTTTCAACAAATGCAGAAAAAAAGCATTCAATAAAATCCAATATTTCTTCATAATAAATACTCTCAACAAAGTTGGCATTGAAAGAACATACATCAAAATAATAAAAGCCATGTACAACAAACCCACAGCCAACATTAACTGGGGAAAAGGTGAAAACATTTCTCCTAAGAATTTGAACAAAGATGCCCATCCTTTTCCCTCTTCTATAACATCGTAGGGAAAGTCCTAGCCAGACTAATCAGGCAAGAGAAAGAAGTTGGAAAAGAGGAAGTCAAATTTTCTATTTGCTGATGACATGATCATATACCTAGAAAACCCTGAACAGTCCTCCAAATGACTCCTGGACTTAATCAATAACTGTAATAAACTTTCAGTATACAAAATCAGTGTACGAAAGTCAGTATCATTTCTATACACCCATAGCACTCAAACTGAGAACAAAATTAAGAACTCAATTTCATTTTCAATAGTTATGCCAGAAAATAAATACATAAAACACCTAAGAATACATTTAACCAAGAAAGTGAAAGATCTCTGCAAGGAGAACTACAAAACACTAATAAAAATTATCACAGGATACAAGGAAATGGAAAAACATCTATACTAATGGATTGGAAGAATCAATATAACTAAAATGTCCATACAGACCAGAGCAATCTACAGATTCAATTCAATTTCTATCAAATTATCAATGTCATTTTTTCGCCATATTAAAAACAAAAAAACACAGTCCTAGAATTCACATGGAACCATAAAACAGACCAAATAGCCAAAGTAATCCTAAGCAAAAATAACAAATCTGGAGGTATCACATTATCTGACATCAAATTATACTTTAAGAATACAGTAACCAAACATTCTGGATTTGGTACAAAAATAGATGTGTAGATCAATAGAACAGAATTAAAAACCCAGAAATAAAGCCTCATGCCTACAACAAACTGATCTTTTAGGAAATTGACAAAAATATGCAATAGAGAATGGATACTCTATTTAATAAATGCTGCTAGGAAAAACAGCTAGGGATATGCTGAAGAATGACACTGGACCCCTGTCTCTCACCATATGCAAAAATTAAGTCAAGATAGATTAAATATATAAACGTAAGACATAAAACCATAGCAATCCTTTGAAAAAAACTAGAAAAACTCTTATGGATATTGGCCTAGGAAAAGAATTTTTACCTTAGAACACAAAAGCAAATGCAATAAAATCAAAAATAGAGAAATGGAAATTAATTGGAACTCATCTGCAAAACAAAATAAACAATTAATCAATGTAATATATAGACAACCAATAGAATGGGAGAAAAAGAATGGCGCACTATGTAAACAACAAAGAACTAATACCCAGAATCTGTAAGGAACTCAAAAAACTCAATTAAGGATAAAACAGACAACGTCTTTAAAAAGTGGACAAAGAAAATGAACAGGTATTTTGCAAAAGAAGACATACGAGCACTAACAAATGTGTTTTAAAAATGCTCAGTATCACTAATCATCAGAGAAATGCAAATTAAAACCACAATGAGATACAATCTCACACCTCAGAATGGCTATTAACAAGATGTCAAAAAACAATAAATGTTGGCAAAGATGCAAAGAAAAGGGAACGCTTATATACTGTTGGTGGAAATACACCTTTATGGACAGTTTGGAAGTTTCTCAAAGAACTAAAAATATAACTACCATTTGACTCAGCAATCTCACAACTGGGTATCTATCCAAATGGAGAAAAAGTTACATCAAAAAGACACTTGCACCGGTATGTTTATTGCAGCAATATCCACAATAGCAAAGTCATGGAATCAACTTAAGTGTCCATCAATAGATGATTGGATAAAGAAAATGTGGTATGTATACACCATGGAGTACTAAGCAGCTATAAAAGACAAAGAAATAATGTCTTTTGCAGCAACATGGTTGGGGTTAGAGGTCATTATCCTAAGTGAAATAACTCAGAAACAGAAAATAAAATACTGCATATTTTCATTTACAAGTGGGAGCAAAACAATGGATATACAAGGAAAAAGAGAACAATAGCCACTGAAGACTTCAATATGGAGGTGAAGAGTGAAAAGTTACCTATTTCATTTAATGTTCACTATTTGGGTCATGGGAACAATAGAAGCCTAAAACTCATCAGTGTGTAATATATTCATCTAACAAACCTGCACAGGTATCCCCGTATCTATGAAAAAAAAAATGTCCCAACACTGGAATTTTTTCCTTCTTTCCCTTTCCTGCTTAAGTTTAAGCTATAGTATCTATCTAAAATAAGACATAATTTCTTCCTATTTTTTTGTTTTCCACAATATAATGCAATCTCTATCAGAGCAGAAAGGTTTTGTTTATTTTGTTCACCTAGAGTAGTAACTAGAATTTATTAGGTCTCAATAAGTATTTGTTAAATGAATCAATCAAGAAACAGTGTGATCCAAAGTATTACCAGAAAGGATATCCACACTCTGATTCATCAAATCCTAACATTAAAACTTAATTTACTTGACCTAATGCTAATAGTTCTGGGAAAGATAAAATTTCACATTTTCATGGTTAGAAGTTATTTATGCTTTATTAAAATGAATTGTCCCCACCTGTCCTTTAGACTTGTGATAAAGTTAGCAGGCTTTGAATGCAAAGGGGAATGGATGTGAATTTGACTAGAGAGGCAACTTAAAGAGAAGATTTAGATAAATGAACAATACTTCACTACTTGACATTTGTTGATTTTAGAATCTTTTGTCCTCCTCACTTTTTCTGTTCTTATATTCTTCCCTGTTCTTCACTAGTGGTAAAGATTATGATGCTTTAACAATTAATGGAGAGGCATTGGGGTAATTTCTCTGGAGGCAGAGATTCTATGCATCTCTTTATACAAATGTAAACTTTTCTGGGAAATTGCTGACAGATATGCCTTGACTCACCTCGGTGATATAACAAATGCATTTAATTATTTTTTTATATTAAATAAATGTATTTGTTGACAAAACCCAATGATGTAACAAAAAGCCCAGAATTTGGAAAAACAGGCATAGCAAGAGGAAATATTACACACGTCTCCTTCCTGTGATATTGCTAAAAATATCTCCCATCCTCAGCCGTCATCATTTTGTGAAAATGAAAGCCAAAATAATGGCCAGAGATTACTATCATCCTTAGTGAAAGAGAACTAGCCCATTACTCAACATTATTTATCTTAATAACTTGAGACAATGTTTTTGAAATACTGTCCACTACTGACATATCTTATCCAATTGAGCAAATCAGCTACAGTCAACACCTAGTAAAGTGTGACACATAGAGTATTAATTTAGTAAGTAAAGTTACACTATCCAAAGTGTCTGGAAAGCAATTTAGACATTAATTTAGCCTGGCATTTACTAAGATATGTCTTTGGATAATTAATTAAGATAAAAGTGAATTGTCTATCAGAGATGCTAATTTCAAATTCCAAATAATTATCTACTTGAATCTAATTTATATGCTGCAGATTTAAAATTATAATATGTAAAATTTGCATTGAAATGCTTATGTAAAAACTGTATCATGAGTAATAATTAAAATAATTATTACCGTTCGCCATAAACAGCCACGTTGTATGCACTTTTCTTCAGTTGCAATATCTGCATCTGGATAACAATTAAATGTTTCATTTTCTGAGAAAACTTGATTCCATTGAACACTAAAGTTTTTTCCAAGGTTAAGGTTGAGATCTGAAATTAGGAGAACCTTTGAAGACAAAATAAAACAGAAACCAATAAACAACAACATTAAATACTGTATCTGATCATTGGATGACTTAAAAAAAAACAGTTTACATTTTACAAAATGTGGTAACAGCAATTATTCAAATTAAATCATTAATAGTTTTGATAAAATACTTGAAAAACAGAATACAAATATGCAATATATGTGTGTGTATATATGTATACATATATGTACATATCTATATACACACATATACAATTATTCTATAGTTGGGATTGCAAATTTATGTTTGATTATTGCTTATATACCTTGGGAATAATGGAAGCAAGATTTATCCCATACCTAGATTTTCATCTGCATAGCTTACTTTTTGATGTCCACCAAACACTATTGCAAAACTTGACTTTGAGGAATGAAACAATATAAAGATCAGTCTATGCACGGCAGAAATATGATGGTACACTATTAGTGTATATGTAGGTATTTTTATAAGCATAAGAGTACACATACAAATAGCCAAGATAGACCTTTATACTGCATACATAACCGATACAATTATTTTTTATTATACCTCTTTCAAACTCTGAGTCAAAAAGTTCTCAATATGCTTGTATTATTTGATTTATATCAATTTATTCTTTTACTGTTAGTAAATATAAATCATAGTATGCCTACTAAATAAAAAATAATACTAAATAAAAATATTTTCTGAAAATTGGTAAGTGAAAAGCCCCGGGCCAGAGGTCTTAGGAGTTAGACAAAAATATTATAAGACAATGTTCTATCTCTTAAAAAATTTAGAATTTGTTTATGCTAAGATTATTAATAATTTAGTATTACATAAATGGAGAAAAGGTAAATGACAAATATAATTGGTTTTTGTGTTTTTAACTATTATAGTCTCTAACTTTTAAAATACGCCAATCTACTGCCAAAGCAACATTATGATTGAAATATTACATTTTGCTGATGAGGGAGATAAAATAATGAGAGATTTATTTAATGTGTTCAGAAGCAGAGATAACAGAGCTGGAATCTGTGCACTGAATAACAGTTCATCCAATTTTGTTATTCTTTTTCCCTCTATACTACAACTATAAAAAGAGACAAAAATCACAACATAAAGAAGGTTTTCTACAGGAAGAGAAACGTGTAAATACAAAATTGAAGTCGGAAAAGTACAAGACATATTCTGAGGACAATGAGGTCTCATTAAAAAGGGAACAGGAGAAAGACTGAAGAAATCAACTAAATCAACGTTAAAGAGTGGGAAGCAGCTAAAACATTTGGAATTTTCTTTGTGTGGAATAGGTAGGTTAGAGTTCAAAATAGAAAAACTTTATGGAAAATATTAGCAAGGCCCATACAACTAGTATGCAAGATAAAAATAAAATAGGGAGAGAGAAATAGCAAGGAGTTCCCTTCGTGTTCATCTCTAAATACACATCGAATTGACATAAATTGTAGTATTGTTCAGAAACAGGTAAGAAATAAATGAAGAGAGAAGGAAGAAGAAAGAAAGGAAGACACCTTGTGAAGAGAAATAAAGTAAGTGCCTGAATGAGTATATAATGTTAAATATGAGGTTATATGACAGCTACAATATTTCAAATATGGTAATTACCTGGTTAGAAGCATCATAAGTGAAATTGTTATGAGCGCTTATTGGTTGATTATCTTCCGCCACTGTAACTTGTGTAACAGTGTCTGTCAACCCAAGGATTTTTACAGTCTTGAATGCTAAGGTAGTTCCTTCCTGGTATGTTGAATGTGTGCACACAATATCTAATTTGTTCTGGGAAAAATAGTATATGATATGACATATTAGATCATCAGATATAAACCTGAAATAAAAATACTAATATGAAATAGCAACAATGGTCATCATCTACATCTCTATTCCTACCAGCTCTCCTCATCCAAGTAGCATATATAAGTATGCTCATTAATATTGTCATTATTATATATACCAGAAAACTTTATTTTCAGAGATAACCTTAATTTCTCATATGCAACACATATATACTCCATCTTATTCTAGCTCTAACACTCAAAAAGAATAATTTAGCTTTGCCAAAAAAGAATATAAGAAAAAATCCTACATCTATGAAAAAATCATTTCTATCAACTATTCAAAATTTAACCTTATGCATAGGTTTTCCCATCACCAAGCAAAATCCACACCAATTATTACTGTGACTACTTCATTAAAACATTTTCAAATGTGTTGAAATTGTTTATCTAGGGCATGTTGTCTAAAACCAAACATAACATTTAAGAAGTCTCAAGGATTCTTTGCATCAATTACAGGGTCACAAACTTTATAAAATTTTAAGGTAACAATTTGTTTATAACTTAACAATTTAAATGCAACTATTTAATTGAACTATTTATTTCATTCCATTCCATTAAGATCTGTAGGCAAATGTAAACACCTTTTCCAAAAAATTCATCATAAAAGAATAACTTACGTACGAACGAATTATACATCTAACTATATGTACAAAGACAATGCTTACGTCAGAAACTGAAAATGTATATAATATGTAGTTGTCATTTTGTAAGATATCTGAAATGAAAAACATTGTGATCAGTACAAAATACAATGTTAGATTCTCTGCTCTGGTTCTACGTTTACATAACACTTCAAAAATATGAACAAATTAGATTCTGTTTATTAATGAAGCATCCCAAACAGATTTTCCTTTTATATTTTTTCAATTGTGTCTAAACAAAATAATAATGGTATTTTATTTTCACAGTAAATAGAGATCATGAATATATGTTTGCCTTGTTTACTTTTTCAAAGACTACCAAGATATTTCTGGAAATTAAGAGAAAGCAAAACTTACAGTAAATAATATATAATTAAAAATGTATTATTTTGAATGTTATCTTATTCTCTCCTTAGTAAATCTCATAACAGTGAATTTTTCCTAGCAAGGCCTGGCACACTATAACATATTTTGCATTTAAAAAATATTTTTCTATTATGTTTTATTATTGGACAAAAAGGAATAAATCTGGAGACATGTTAAAGATTAAAATAAACGTTAACCTGTAATTGAAATAAACTTTAATGAGGAAAATTGATAAATATATTTTCTGTACTATATATGTAATAAAACTTTTATTCAACATATCTCTTTAAAAGAAAAATTGAAGGACTAAAACAGTTTGTCAAAAACACTGTTAAAATATAAAGGGAATTCTAGGATTCATATAATATGCTTTTCATAACATCAATTTGCTTAATATTTCAGTCCTAGGAAGTAAAATTATATTCAGAACCTGAACTGCAGATCACTTTACTTTTTCCTTGTTTGGTTACAAATTCATTAATCCGAATTCTGGTTTTCTTTAATGTTTTCAATGCACATAATTACATAGATATCATATTAAATAGCTGATTGAATATTATTCTTCATATTCTTATCTACTTATATGAAAGTAAACTATTCATATACATCTTTCAGTAGACAGTATGTATTTGGAATGTTCATACAATTTGAGTAATAGGAATAATCTTATAATTGTGCCACACGTGCTATCGATGGAGGTATTATCTCAACAACATTGTTTGATTGATGCCTACAAATAATGAAAGTTCAGCTGGAATCCACTTTCACAAAACTTCTATGTGATAAGTTTCAGCTTACTTCATAAGCCAGAGGATAGGTTTGAAATCTAATGTCGTGGGAGAGCTTAGCCTAGTGTGCTTACAATCCAGGGTGTTTAAGAAAGAGCAAGAAGGCTGGTGAGCTGAAATTGAATGAGAAATAGAATGAGCAATGCAGAATAATGTGTGTGTCTATTTGTGCGTGTGTGCATGCACAAGTTAAAGCACAAATAATAAGCTCTCTGGGCCTCAATAAAGACTCTGTCTCTTAATTGAGTAAAATGGAGGATCATTAGAGGGTTTTCAGAAGACATGCAATTACTGGAATCACCTTTTAAAATGATTACTCTGTGTGCTGGGTTGTAATAGAATTTAAAAAGGGGTTGAAAAGAGCTGCAGGTCAGTTAGGAAGCTACTGTACTAAATCAAAATGAAAGATGATGATGATAGTGGCGGAACTGATTAGAGGATTCAGTTCAAAGTAGAACCAATGAAATTCCTAGGTTGTGAGAGAGAATAGTCCATTCCAAGGTGTTGGCATCAGTGGCAATGAAGTTACCATCAACTGAGAAGGGGAACACCATAGATGGAGCAGATATATGGTGGTAAGATCCAAGTTCTATCTTGGCAGATTATATTTTAGATTTTTATTACACAAACAAATGGAGAAGCAACAAAGAAGACTGATTTGGAGATATAAATTTGGAAGTTAGGTAAATAGTATGAAAGATTACACTTATCAAGGAAAAGAACACAGTTAAAGAATAATAGTAATTGAAAGACAGAGGACATATATGATCAGTAGCTGTTAATGCTACAAGTAATTCACAGCTTGCATTGAGAAAATCACCCAGAGAATAGGTGTTTCCCTGAAATAAGTTTGATTGCTAATACATTGATATAATACTATAAATAAATGTAATTTATTTAAACGAATGTTACTTAAATGAGGGTGAATATAAGTCTTAGGAGAGAATTATAGAATCCTGTGGTAATTTTTAAATATTTGCATCTTCAAAACTAAATAAATATTCACATATTTCATACATGTTTAAAGGCATTTAGGATAGTCTTTTTTTTTTCTTGTCCTTCCTATATTTATCTGGAATTCTTTAAAATTCATGCAAGAATATTCCTTAATATATCTGAGAAGTAATTAACTAAAATAGTAGATAAACTCTAATTTTTTGTATTCATATATAAAACGCATACCTAAAAATGCTTTATTAGAAGAAATTAGAAAAATTTCTTAAAATGTGTAAGGAAAATTTTAATTGAGTAGTTAAATCCAAATAAATAAATTTACGATAGCATAATTAGAAATGTCACAGCATAAAATGACTTCTAAACTTTTTTTTGGCATACTGAATTCTCAAATTTGGAGCTCAAGAATTACAACAATAGACACTTAAGGAAAATAAATTGAAAACAATGACATTCTTACCTCAAATAATTTGACACTAATTAACTAAATCTTTAAATGGTAGTTTTATATTTTGTTTACAGTAACAAAATTTTAGTTATAATCACTACCATATTTTAAAACAGCTGAAAATACAATGCAATTTATATATTCGAGAATTTATTGACTACTTTAATCTAAAAGATAAAGACAGATTAAAAAGTCTTGTCAAAGACAACAAGCAAAAGCATAAAACTGGGTATTTTAATTAAATGTGGTTAAAACAAATAATAATGTTAAAATTTTTTGAATAACCTAAAAGCCTACAGCAGATAAAAAAATAGAAATTAAAAATAAAAAATTGTGACATTTTAAAATGATACAACCTATATAAAGAAAGCCAAAATTTCCCATTATCAGAATGAACATTTAAAGCATATTTCTTTCAGACTCACCTATAGTTTCTCCATCATCCCAGAAAAAGTCTCCTTTTGCTGTGTTATTTTCATTTAATGCAACTATGAGTCCTAGAGGATTCTTACGGCTGTTAAGGAAAATAGGTGCATATATGATTAAAAATAAATGTATAATAATAAAATATCCTATAAATAAGTCAGTTTCAACCTGTCTGTTTTATGAGTCCTGAATTAGATATGAACATTGACATCAATAAATTTGTATTTCTATGTATTAATAATTTCTCGATATTAATGTTCTTATGTGATTATGGAAATAGTTTATACAGGTAAAAATAAGTCAAAATAATAAATATAATAAATGCAATCATGAATCTCAGCCTTTTTGAAGGCTGAGATACTTAAAAAATTGAAACAATATCATATTTTAATTCAAACAAGAAAAATTAAATGTATATCATTAAGGTTCAATTTAACCTGTATAACCAAAATTTCAGTGTATTAAGTCTACATCTTGTATGCAAACCAATAAAAAACTATTCAAATTAAAAACACATGTTTAGTAGAATCTGTAAGAAATTATGAATGAAGTGATTATAACAGGATAAATGAGACTTTAGTCAATAAATATGTTGTTCTTTTTTTTTCTTAAGTTACATTTTACCATAAAATAATATCTCCAAGGCTACACAGTCCAGGTGTCTCTTGGACTGTGCAGGATGTATTCCTTCCAGTGTGCATTTACCAAAGTGTATGTTGCTGTTAATGATTACAGCTTTTGTGTATAACAATTGTTTTTGAGAACATACTCATGAATCAGTTACATTATGAGAACAGTCTTTTCTATCATGCCAAAACAGTTAAATTACTAATTACTAATGCATATCACTAACATACTACATACAAGAAAATGATAAATAATATAATTTCAGATATTCTTAATATTATGAAGAAAATACAGCAGGGTAAGGAATAGAAAGTGACTTTCTGTTGGGTTGTGGCAGAATACCGCAAAGCATGTGAATTCAACAGGACACTTTCTGTGCCCTTGTATTCAGAATGAATGATGAGACATGGATTACCAGCATTTTCAAGTTTCTTTTATTTTTAGAAAACATTTCTGAGATTTACACTTAGTGAGTGATTTAGTTTCTCTCTTGCTCTTTACCGAACTTAAAATATCCAATTCATTTATGAACTTAAAACATTTTAGCAGAAAGAAAAACATTGGGATTAACTTATGTATGGAATTCAAATATGTAAAAATTAACACATACATTACTCAATTATATAACAAATATTCACATTTCATATATTGATTAAGAATCAAATATTATCTTAAATTATGCATACTCAAGCTAATGTGAGTAAAGTTTTGGTACAGGAAGTTAATTTCTAATTAAATTAGAAATTTAAAAAATCAAGGTATTTATCATAATATATATAATTTCATTCGTCTTATAACTATGATGGTTATAGCTCATTACCTCTGTGTGTCAAATATCTTCAAGTGAAAGAACTAACATTGTCTTTGATTCTTACTGCAAATATGAAATATTAAAACTTGAATTTTATTTTAGATTTCAGTTAACGATTCTCATTTTACCTTGCTGTTGTTGTTACATCTGGTTCTTGAATGGGGATGATATAACCTCCTCTAAGATGTAATCCTATTTTGTCTGCTGGAAGGTACATATCAACACGTTGTTTCCTCCATGGCCTTTTTGCACCCTAATATTTGGAAAGTCAAAAAGACTCAATATTATTGAAGATTTTAAACTCTATTTCACAAGAATTAAAAGGTATGCATAGAAACAATTATAAGTAATTTATGTAATCCAAATATATATTAATATATTGTTTTCTAACTTTTAGAAAATTTTTTTCGGTTTACCAAATAAAGCAGAGAAAAAACAAGTTTATTTTTTTCAAAAATAAAAAGCCAACAAAAAGAAACTCATTTTCTTTCTACAATAATTAACAATGCTTTCATCAACTTATTTTGGTTTAAAGTTAACTATGTCTTCAGGAACGATTTTCTTAAAATTATTATTCCTGTAAAAATCAAGGGTATAGGTAGCCAATGTTAAGTGATATGGAAAATAATATTTAAAATAAATATTGCTCAAGAAGCCTTGTTCAATTGAAAAAATGGAAGGTGTATATGAATGCTGTTATTTTGCCTTTTCAAGGTGGAAATAAAAGGCTTTTTCAAATATTTGAATGTACCGTATAAAAACAAATACATAAGATTAGCTCAGTACTCCAGTCTTCTGGCAATAAGATAAATATGTAAAATAGGAAAAATCATTAAAATAAGTTATCAGTCCTTTCTAAATTACTGCTGACCTTTTATTTCCACCAGTTGAAAATAAATAATATCTCTTTATACTAAATAATTAACTTCATATTAGAGTCTAGCTCATGTGCAACAAAAAGTATATTTACAAAATTTTTTAGACATTTTTAAACTTTGAAATTTTTTTATAGTAGTAATGGAAATTTTAATCATATGTATGCTATGTAGTGAATTTTCCATGGAGTTAAGTTTCTACGTAGAAATGTTTGAAAATATAATACTTGTGGCCGGGCGCCATGGCTCACGCCTGCAATCTCAGCACTTTGGGAGGCTGAGGCGGGCGGATCACGAGGTCAAGGGATCAAGACCATCCTGGCCAACAGGGTGAAACCCTGTCTCTACTAAAAAAAATACAAAAATTAGCTGGGCGTGGTGGTGCATGCCTGTAGTCCCAGCTACTCGGGAGGCTGAGGCAGAGGAATTGCTTGAACCCGGGAGGCAAAGGTTGTAGTGAACCGAGATTGCCCCACTGCACCCAGCCTGGCACCTGGCGACATAGCAAGACTCTGTCTCAAAAAATAAATAAATAAATAAATAAATAGAAAATATAATACTTGTGAGCCCATTAGTATGTTAGGGTGACTTACAGATTCATAATCATACCAAACAGCATCAGGGATGTAGGCACTCACAGTATCTGTTCCCTAAAATAAAGCAAGATAATACATATATTTTAATTTTAATTTTAATTTTTAACAGAGAGGATCTTATGAAATATTAAGTTGGTATTTCATAGCCAAGGGAAAAAACTTTATGGTTACACTCCAATATTTCCTATAGATAACAATCAAAGGGCTATTTTATTAGCTGTAGATAATATCATTTTTAAAAACTTACTAAAGCAAAGAGGTAAAGAAAAAATTAATTTACAGAGCAATTAAAATAATGCATGCATGTACGTATATTGTTACAAATCACATGGTCATTGTGAATGTGAATATGTTTATTTCTGTATACTTCCATGGACAGATACACCTTTTAAAAATAGGTACTAATTACTTAACTCACTCCAGTATTTTCCCAACATTTTCATCTGTTCAATGAGTTTTCCAGTCCCTCTTTATTTACAATTGAGCAAAATTTCAATATGTATTTCTACTTAAATTAGAGCTCATTGGTATTATGATTTGTTTTTGATTCAATAATACAGTGGTTTTGTTTTTCAGAAGAACAATAATTTTCTTGTTCCCAGTTAGATATTATAAATTTGGCAAGTATATATCTACTTAATATTTTTATAACTTTTTGAAATCTGTTTCACATTGTAGAATTCAACTTGATATTTATCAGCTTGAAACAGTCCACTGAGTAACATCTGTTATTCAGATGTTTTGTAATTATGGTAGGATTGGTTATTCAAAGTTCGATTTAAACAAAAAGGTTATTAAATCTGTAGAGCCTACCTGTTTTAAAACAGGAGTAATAAGTAATGAGGGTCCCCACAAAAACTCAAGGTCCTCAGTCCAACTGTTCGTATCCTGATAAAACCTAAGAACAATGACCAATGTTTAAAGTACAATAATTAAAAAATAAGTTTATCCAAACTCCTGGTTCAGTTAAACTTTTCAGTTTCTTTCCCCCCCTGGGAATTGTTTTATCTTGAATTGTGCTTGTTTCAGATGACATTTTGAATTCGTAGTTCTTACATCCTTTATTCTTTATCTGACATTCAAGAAGAAAGGGAGGAAGGGAAGAAGGAAGCAGGGGGAGTAGAACAATGAGAAAGGAAAGGGAAGAAATGAAGAAAAGAAGGAGGGGAGGGAGGGAAAGAGTGGGAACAGAGGGAAGGAAGGCAGAAAGGGTGGAGGAAAGGGAAGAAGGAAGGAAGAAAAGAGAGAAGGAAAAATTTGTTTATTTCATACTCAGAAAAATTTATCATAGATTACAAGGTTACTTTTTATTTATAAAAAACAACACTTCTGTTTAATTATTTTCACCTATAAGATAGGTTCATAAAGTATTGGACATCTTCTTTATTCTATTTTCCTCACTTAAAACTTTTTTGTAGCAAACTCCAGTTTTTACTGGAATTTGAAAGGATCTTTTAAGTCATTTATTATAGAAAGGCCCTGGTCTGGTCAAAGATCTATTCAAAGATAAGCACAATTGCCCTTTTTTGTAAGTATTATGCTATACTCTTGATCTATATTTAGTTCATTGTTTCAATATTTACTTGATATATTTTAATAACTCTATGCTTAATCTTTCTTACTGATATAATTTCCTAACATATTTTATATATCTTTTTCTTGTAAGTTCTATTTAATTCTCTCATTTCTACCTAAATATTGTCCGATTAATTATATTTACTAGTATCGTTATATGGCTTTTCAAATCATTTATACAAATGTAAAAACAAGCAGCAGAAATTTAATTGTTATCTTGATTTATCTCCATTAATCTTTTCTGTATAAGTTTGAACGTACTCTAAAGGATATTATTGTAATTATTGTACATAGTACTCACTCATGAAGAACTGGCCTCGCTACTGTTTCTCCAAACATATGGGCTTTATAAAACAGAGTATAGAGGAAAGGTAACAAGGTGTAGCGAATAGTTAAATAGTGTCTTGATGAATTAACCAAAAGTGAATTCTGCCCAAAAAATGCAGGATCCTGATGCTGGGAGATAGAAAGAGAAATTAAAATAAGAATGTTAAAATATGAATGAAAATTAAAGTAGAAGCATTTTAATCTGTTTTTAAAGCAAACTGCATAAATTTTAGCTTGTTTATAAGTAATTAAAATTACTCCTATTTCAACATCAAAGTGTCTGAATGAATATTTCTAGGTTTTGTTACATGTTTTAGTTAAACTTTACTTTGAAGTGAATGTTTCAACATATTTAAATCAACATATTAAGGTGCTGGCACAGAAAAAATAAGTATTTTTAACAAAATTGAATTTTTACCTTTTAATGGTGGTAGAATGAATTATTGGCATAAATGCTTCATGCTTACTTGTTCCCACACCTTTGTCATGGCATGTTATAATCCCTACTGGTGAAAGTGGGATGTACCTAACCACCCTTTGACGTGGAGCACAATCATGCAACCTGCTCTGGCCAACAGAATGCTATTATATGCGACACATTCAAGCAGAGGCTTGAAATGGGCTTGCCTGAAGGCTTATGGCCTTATGCCATTGCTGTCAGAATTACCACAGGTAGGTTGCTGGCCCAGGAACACAGGGAACACAGCTACCTGGACAGCCTCTCTACTGAGCTCAGGCTAGATTAACTGGCTCCTTCAGCTCAGTAACACTGATATGGACAAGACTGTTTAGAACTCCTGCTTTGGGTAACAGCATTAACTGACGAACTCAACTACTGTCTCCCTGAGTCCGCTATATGCACCGAAAATCAGGTTTCCCTTTGGCTGCTCCCAGCCATTGAATGAGCACAGTAAGAACACCATGCAGGCTCATTCCTGGGAGATACAAGAAAGGTCAGTGGTCATCTTTCTTTTAAGGACTCCCCACTCACCTGACTGAAACTCGGTTAGAACTCAGCTCCAATTTGGGATTCTTACTACCCAACCACTGTGCTTCCTTCATCTTTATCAGGTTCAGACCTGAACGGTGATCTGAAGGCTCTCCCTACTTTCTCATGTCCACTCCCTTCATCATTCACATTATTTCACTGATAAATCTCAGAATTTATTGCTGTCTTATTGTCTGCATTTTGGAGAACACAAATGAATGTAGAGTGTTGTGTAATTTGTATCAAAATCTCCCATGGACACACACTTCCTGAAAGTATCATTTAGATATATTAGGAAGAAGCTATTCTCCAGTTTGTACCTTTTAATTCTCTTTGATCACGCCTCCTTCTGGGCTGAGCTGAGTAGTTGTCCTTCTTCTTAAATACAATATAAATCCTGTATGCAACCAGTGTGTGAACATCGAATGGTTTCTTAAACTTAATTGACTTAATGGTTTAACCAAATTTTACTATTTCCTCTGAAACATGCCTATTATCGTGAGTCCACAGTATGCTGAGTTCCCATGGCTGGTAGACCAGCTCTGTATTACCTTGCACTTCTGCTCCTACTGGTCCAAATCCATTCTTTAAAAGTATTAGTTTTGGTTTTTCCTCTATGTGTTCATTCCAGTTCTATTTATTGTTGAAAGATTCTGGACTCTAATTGTTTTGTGAGTATCTTTAAATTCTTTTTTACATGAATTGAACAAAAACTCAAAATCCCTGACAGTATATTATAATTTTTCTTTTTGTAAAAGTTACCTGGAAACTTATATCCAGGAATTCATACCCTGAAAGCTTTGGCTCTAACTTAAAATACTGGTAACTCAATATGCTTGTACAGTGTATGTGTTGGATACAGCTAAAATATTTGTGCTGTGAATACATTTCGAGTCATGGTTTCCTTATTTGACCATTTTCTTTAAATGGGAAAATGCAGAGAATATGTATAGGACTTGGGAAAGGGACTTCTAACTATTCTTTGAAAATCATGCAATAGTCTTTCAGGCTGTATATTCTATAGATTTAATTTAAACACATTAAGAAAAATTGCAGTTGTGTTTTGTTTCACAGCATGGAGAACAAGAGGCACTTACTTCATATTCATCAGCATTATGGTTTCTGGAAAACGGATAAAATGCCCCAAGTTGCATCCATCTTCTGCAAAGCTCTTCCGTGGTTTCAGCCGCAAATCCACAGATATCTGCGCCAACCTAAATAACAAATATAGTTATTATTTATAATGTTAAGATTCTCAGATTTGCCTAGAGCATCATACTGTATGTCTCAACTGATTAATGTGCGTTATTTAGTTTGTTTTGCTGTCTTTATATACGCTTCCTTAAATCAGTTTATTTTTCATTTTTGCTACATTCTTGTCTCTAGTTGCATTATTTTACATGCTCTTGCCATCATTGTCCCTTTATGCATTTTCTTAGCCTTTTGCATTTACTTTTTACTTATTTTTTCTTTTGATGTCCTGATTAATTCATTGTAAAAGATGAAATTATTATATTAAAATTTGTTGCTTCTTAATCCCAAACTAACCTCTTTGATTTTTCTTATTTATAATATATGTTACTGTAGGAATAAAATAACAAACTGACCATGTGTTCATGTTGAGCTTTGAAATTAATTATTCCAAATAAAATAGAGCTTTGCCCAATGTGTACCCATATAAGATTGCATTGCCCTTATTCAAGGAATATCCGGAAAATACGATCTTGAATTTAGTGTTTACCATTTACAAACATTTCTTATATTTTTCTGTGTGAGTATATATCCATACATAAATGATATATAGCATTGTTTTGCATGTTTGTTAGCTGTATAAAAGACATGTTGTATGCATTGCAATGCAATTTCCCTTTTGTGTGAGATTCAGTTATATCTCTAGTTCTCTAATGTATGGGAACTCAGGACTATAAAAATTTTTCCATGAAATGTATATACAGGCTGAGCATCCCTAATCCAAAATTCCAAAATCTGAAATGCTTCAAAATCCAAAACATTTTGAGTGCCAACATAATGCCAGAGGTGGAAAGTTCCACACCTGACCTCAAGTGACAAGTTGCAGTGAGAACTGTTTCCTGCACAAAATTATATAAAATTACCTTCAAACTATGTATGTAAGATGTATATGAAACATAAATTTGCTCCTTTAAGACATCTCATTACATATATGTAAATATTCCAACATCTAAAAACACTTGAAATCTGAAACGCTTTGGCCCACACATTTTGGATAGGAGATACCCAATATGCATAGATTTACTTGTCAATATGTAAAAAAAAAAAAAAAAAAAAAAAAAATGTATTCTTATTCTATGGGGTATATACATAGGATTATTTTTCTGGTATATTTATAATGGGCATTGTTTAATCAGAACTGTTTGCAACCATTTGCAAGCACTATAATAGCACATGAAGTTTCCCCTTATTCATTTTCTTGCCAGTTCTTGATATTTTCAAACAAATTTTTATCACCTACCTTCATAAAATACATCTCACCATGGTTTACAATTGCATTTCTCTAATTACAGGGAAGCTGAGAATTTTTTCATGTTTTTATTGGTTCCCTAAAGTTTTCTCTTTCTATAGAATTGCCTGTTTATATCTTTTTCTTATTTTTCCATTGTTTTTAATTTTTTCAGATTTGTAGTAGGCACTTCAAATTGAATATCATTTATAGACTATGTGAATTGAAAATAACATTTCCTGGTGAGTTGTTTTTAATTTTTAACTTTTCAACTGTTTTTTTGATAAGCAAAAGTTTTCATTTTGTTGTTAAATTTGTATGTTTCTCTTAAGATTTGTGCTGCTTGTATTCTGCTTAAGAAAGTATTTCTCAGCCGGGTGCGGTGGCTCACGCCTGTAATCCCAGCACTTTGGGAGGCTGAGGCGGGTGGATCACGAGGTCAAGAGATCGGGACCATCCTGGCCAACATGGTGAAACCCCGTCTCTACTAAAAATACAGAAAATTAGCTGGGCATGGTGGCGCGCGCCTGTAGTCCCAGCTACTCGGGAGGCTGAGGCAGGGGAATTGCTTGAACCCAGGAGGCGGAGGTTGCGGTGAGCCGAGATCACGCCATTGCACTCCAGCCTGGGCAACAAGAGTGAAACTCTGTCTCAAAAAAAAAAAAAGTATTTCTCTAACTTAATGCCATAAATTTACTCTCTTATATTTTCTTCTGAAATGGTTAAAGTTTATTTTATATACGTAGTTCCTGGGACTAATCTGTCTGGGACTGTCAGTTGTGTATGGTGTGAGAAATAGACACATTTTACTTTGTTTTTTAAATACCGAATCAATAGTCCATATGAATAGTTGATAATCCCCACACTGATCTTCGGTGCTGTCATTTAACAAATTATGTCTGCATGGGCCTGTGTCTTATCTTGCCATGTTAATCTATTTGCATATCCACAGTCCAATATCATTGTGTTAATTACTATAGATTTATCTGGTAGAAGTAATCCTCATTCCTTTTTTCTACTTATTTAAAATGTATTGTTTGCCACATGAAGTTTAGAATAATATCTTATGCTTCCCAAAATCCCTTTCGTTGTTTAAATTGGAATTCCACAGAATTTTGATAACAGTTTGGAAAGAATGTCTATTCTTAATATATTGAGCTTTCTTCTTATTGAACAGGGTATATTTTTAATTTACTTAACTATCACTTATATATATTTTTTAAATCCTACATTAAATTTTAATATTGACTCTTGGTTACTGTTTATTAATTAGTTGCTATAATAAGTGACATACTAAAATACATCCAAATATTGCTTGCTTTTTCTTCTTTTTGACAAAATTAATTGGTCTATTTTATTAAAATTTTTGAAGAGTCATCTTTGTATTTTTAAATTGTTCCTCTAGAGATTTTGCTTACATTGCATTAATATTTTCTCTTATTTTTAATTACTTATATCTTTCTTTAGGTTTACTGTTTTCCTTTTTCCACTTTTTAAATTCATGCACTTCACTCACTGTTCAGTCTTTGTTTTTAAGTATTTAAATCTGTAACTTTTCCTTTAAATAGTAACTTAGCTGAAATTACACAAGATTTAATAAGAAGTAAAATTGATAATAGTTATCTAAGATTTTTTTCTTCAATTCCTTTCAGTTTATCTTTTGACTCATGAATAAATTTGATATGGTTTTCAATTTTTTGTTGTTGTTGTTGGGGGGAATCTCACTTCTTCATCCCGGCTGGAGTGCAGTGGCCCCATCTTGGCTCACTCGAACCTCCGCCTCCTGGGTTCAAATGATTATCCTACCGCAGTTTCCCACGTAGCAGGGACTACAGGCACCTGCCATCAGACCTAGCTTTTTGTATTGGTAGAGACAGGGTTTCACCATGTTGTTCAGGCTGGTCTCAAACTCCTGACCTCAAGTGGTCCACCTGCCTCGACTTCCCAAAGTGCTATGATTATGGGAGTTAGTCACCTCGTCTAGCCTAATTTTCAATTTTCAAAGGCAAGATTGTGGGGCCAGGGATGGGGTGGTGGGGGAGGTGGGTGTTACTTTTATTGATTGGGTTTTTGGTGATTGTTTTATTTGGGCATATGAAAGAAAACAAATCACTATAATTTTATAATACTTGTTACATTATTTGTGTTATGTAGTGTCTCTCTTTAGTCTTGAATATCAATGATATTTCTTTTTTGTTTGATGTAGCTAGACTTCTGGGATATTGTATGTTTACAATTCCTAGTACACATTTTATCCGCTTTTTAAACATGTTTTATATTTAAAACAAATTTAAGCATGTTTTATATTCTAAACAAAAGATTATCTTTTAAAATCTAAACTGATAATCTACTATTTTAAATAGACTTATACTTCTGACATGTATTTTTATGACCAATATATTTGAACTTTTCTTCACCATCTTATTTTGTTCTTTATATCAATTATATAAGCTTTTCTATGCTGTGTTTATATTTACATTTGTTTTCCTGAATTATCTTGATTTCATTGAATTTTATTAGTTCTACATTCCCACTTTAATGGTTTGAATAATATAGATACCATCTATATTCCTATTTTCTCATAAATTCCATAAAATTTAAAAAATGAATTATTTCTCTAACATGCCTTTTGATCCTTTTACTAAAAATTAAGATTATATTAAAAATTAATGTGATTGTTGCTTTTATGAGTAACACTGTATGAAACTGCCTTACCAAAGGTATTCCAAACAAACTGAACTCCAGCATTCCAGTTATAGACCATTCCATTTGTTCCCATGAAGCAGTGTTGTCTCCTAACCAATGTGCAGCATGCCTTCCAGATCCAGCAAATGTGGACCGGGTAAGAATGAAGCTTCTCTTATTAGGAAAAACTTTTTTTACAGCTCTAAAAATAAAACCAAATTAGTAAGTAAAATTGATTAAAAAAATAAAGTTGGCATTTAAATTCTAAAACTTTACAATTCCAGAGCCATTTGATATAGTTTGGCTGTGTCCCCATTCAAATCTCATCTTGAATTGTAATCCCACAATTCCCACATGTTGTAGGAGAAACTGGATGGGAGGTGATTGAATTATGGGAGTGGGTCTTTCCTGCACTATTCTTGTGATAGTGAATGAGTTCCTGAAATCTGATGGTGTTAAAGAAATGGGAGTTTCCCTACACATGCTCTGTCTCTTTGCCAGCTGCCATCCACGTAAGATGTTACCTGTTCCTCCCTACCTTCCACCATGATTGTGAGGCCTCTCCAGCCATGTGGAACTGTAAGTCCAATAAACCTCTTTCTTTTATAAATTGCCCAGTCTCAGATATGTCTTTATCAGCAGTGTGAAAATGGTCTAATACACCATGCCATAATATGTATAATAATTATGTCAATATTTTATGTCAATTTTATATGGACATGTATTAATATTTACTCATGTAAATACATTCTGATAAAATACAGTGAAAGGGAATTTTTAGAAATCACTAAATTTTGAATGACTCAAATCATACTTTACCAAATTAAATAAACATGTGCATTCAGTATCCACTCAACATTTTTTTAAGTACATAATTTAAACTAATTGAATTCCCTTATAAATAGAAAATACAACACCTGAACTGGAACAAAATAAATTTTGTGTAGTGTGGTGATGAACCAAATTATATCTGCATTTCTACATTTCCAAATATTAGTTTAAAAACTTACATATTTTTAATGTAAAATGTAAAGTTTTACATTAAAAACTATCCTCAACTACTAGCATCACTCATGTTATCTCTACTGGTGCCCAACTATTATTGATAACAATTTTCATAATTGGAAACGATTAGGAAATGTGCAAAGTATTCCCAAGTGCCTTTCCATATTATAATCTTTATCATACTGAAATATAGCCTTTTTTTCTTTCCTAGGATTTATTCACTTAAACACTGCCATATATAATACTCTATTGAGTTTAAAAACTAAATTAAACTAACCTTAAAGACAGCGTTTCAGAGTTTGGTTATCAGTATGATTTAGGACCAGAAAATATAAATTTAAATAAACACTCAATCACAACTGTTTAATTATGAGAAAATTATATCGACAACAGTATTTGGTTTTATTGACTATTATATCACAAGACCATAAACAATGCTTGAAAATTAGCAAATAATGAACATATGATTGTCTTCTTCTTTTGTTTTGCATTATATTTTATAAAAATGCATTAGAAAATTACTTTGAAGGATATTAATTAGAAAACATTTTAATTAAAGTACTTGTTTTTGAAAAATAGTTGAAAGTCCTGTTCTTGGGGCAATATTTCCCCAGGCCAATTGTGAGATTCAAGCTTAAAACACAGTTATATTCAGAAATGGTAAAATTAATCAAAATTGTGAAGGGTAATTTAAATCTATGAGTTGGAAAAGGGTCTCAGTTAAATATATATATCATGATATATATATATATATCATAATTATATATATATATATGGTATATATACATGGTATATATGTGTGTGGGTGCATATATATATATATATATGTATATATATATATATTCATTCTTTTTTATTTTTTTTTTTAAATTTTGAGACGGAGTCTCGCTCTGTTGCCCAGGCTGGAGTACAGTGGTGTGATCTCATCTCACTGCAACCTCCACCTACTGGATTCAAAGGATTCTTCTGCCTCAGTCTCTCAAGTAGCTGAGATTACAGGGACCTGCCACCTCTCCTGGTGAGATTTTGTATTTTTAAAAGAAATGGTGTTTCACCATGTTGGCCAGGCTGGTCTCAACTCCTGACCTCAGGCGATTCATCTGCCTTGGTCTTCCAAAGTGCTAGCATTACAGGCATGAATCACTGCACCCAGCCTGCCATGTCATTCTTAATTAATGAGTCCCAAATTAATAAATACTAGTAAGAGAACTGATACTTTGAATGCGATAACTTTTTAGCAGGCACAGAATATTTCTTTTTTTTAAACTTTACTATTTCCTAGCTATGGATACATTGATAAATTGTCAAACATTTTTAAACAATAAATATGAAAGTCTTTGAATGAAATTGCACTTACTCCTCTGTGGCTATAGCCATACTGTATCCATAGAGGCTGTGAACATCATACTGTTTCCCCCAGTTCTGCACAGAATCCATGCAAATTGTTTTGGAATACATGAGTTTGTCAAGAATATCTTTGAGAAAATACATAAGAAACACTTCTTATATTTTTCCATTACAAACATTATAATATATATTTTCCATTATAGATGTTATATTTCTTTTCATTTTTGCTAAGCAATTCCATACTTAGTCAAACGTAATGAAAAAGGACAATTCAATTAAACCTAAATTAAATTCCAATTAGGTCCTCATCTTTCACTCTTGCTAAACATGGATTAACTATTAGATTTATATTTAAATTGGCAAACACTCTGTTTCCTAACTTCAATAATAAATATTTTAATTAAAAAAGCCTTTAACAATATAGAAATATACCTATACTCATCTATATTGTACATCACATAATTATGGACCCATTTTAAAGCCTTATACTAGATTAGCCTATTTAAATATAATCCTAGGCAGGAAATATTTGGCTGAAGGAAAAAACAAATTGATTGTATGGTTTTAAAACTACACCAAAAATTGTGATTTAGAAATATAGTTAGAAATTACCACTCAACCAGAAAACTGTTATTAATTAAAATGGTAATTATATAACCAAATAAATTTTACCAGGAGTAAAAGGTGGATAATTCCAGTTGTTGGCATTACATCCTTTTGTTGAACCTTGAATAAAGCTGGAAACTTCATTCATGTCCTGAATGGATGCAAAATGAAGAACAGCAGAGTTTACATCATTATAAATAGTAAAAGCAGAAACTCTCTAGTTGTTTGAAAATGTTTTATATAAGATAATCATAATGCTCATTCATTCCTAGAAGACAAATATAAGCTACCAAGCCAAAAATAAACAGAATGTCTATATCAGATAAGTACCTTGGATGGGATAGAGTGATTTTAAACAATCGCAATGTAGTTCATGTCTCTAGTTTTGATTATATATATATGACATTAATTATAAGTATTAAGTCATTTCCAAATAGCTGTTAGTCTTCTCATTATGAGTCCATTATTATACACATTCCTTGCGTATTCATTTATTCAATGTGTTTTGTTTCATTTAACCATTATCTAGTTTCTATGATGTGCTAAGCACATTGGCAGCAGCAAAATCTGCCTACCCAACAGCTTCTATACTCTCATAAAGAATAAAAGTTTAACAAAGGCAAATAGCATTTAGTATTTTAATTAAAATAGTCATGGCCTCACAGAATCTTTGAAACATTCAGGAAACCCTAGTTCAGCATGATCAAACACTGAGAACAAGGACCTAAATTGCTCTTGAAGAAATAGTGGTGGGATATTACGTTCATGTATTTTCTAGCCATTTTAACATAGGCCCCAATCTTGCCTCAGTTCCTACTAGTTGTGTAACCACAACCTAACCAGTTAATTCCTCATACTAAAAAGGATATTTTTAAATTAAATCATATATCATACCACATACACTCAAGAAATACGTATTTTGTCTTTCTTCTCTGCAAACTATGTTGAAGACTTCTGTAAGCCTTATTTTTCACATCTCTTAGCAAATTGTCTCCTTTCACATAAAGGCATCACATTCAGTTACATACTTGACTCTGTGTTAACTGTATTTCCCTCAGAAAAAGTAGATTTTCTTAATTACATTTCCCTTCTACCAGCCACATCTTGCCCATATCTTAAGACTCACCGCTTTTCCCCTTCTTGATTCCTTTCCCTCTTATTTCAGATTTCAAGCCCCCTTTAACCTTAATATTCCTTTATTAATTTTGCAATGGTTAAACATATCTTTTACACTGCTTTCTGAGACATTCCAAGTAGATAATATTAATCAACAGATTAGAAAAGGATCTAAGAGACTGATGGTGTCACTAAAAGATACTAATATAATAATTTTTAAAAAATGTAATGCTGAACCATTTGCATTATAGTTGGACATTTCTTTCATAAAATTATAACTGTAACTAGACATACTAATTTGCAAAAGCTTCCATGAATATTGAGTTCTTCTGACCCCAGCACACCGAATATAATTATTCATCTGCATTATTCTCAAAATACTATTGTAAAAGTATCTAGACTATGGATTTAAAAAGAAGCTAAGGAAATTCGATACATGGAATTGAAATGATAAATTAATGGTGCTCAAGGGAAAAGGAATAAATTTGTCATCATGACAGGCATTTAAACGGTATATATTTCCACTTCCCAAATGTTTTCAGAGTAAGCAGAAATGAAGGAAATTAATATAGTTATTTTGAAGTACAAAAATATCTAAAGGTACATTGAGTTACTGTTTTGAAATTGTCTGGAATATTATATTCAATTTTGTTTGCTGTGTCCAGTAAAAATTAATAAAGGTATATTATAGTTACACAGCAAATAATCATAGGTAAAGTACGTTTTTCTTCATGATTCCAGCAATAAAATTAAATTTTTAAAAAACTGCTGCTGAAATGTATAATTTAGGACTAGTGAGCTGCATTATTTTAAATTTTAAAATGTTCTCACTCATAAGTGGGTGTTGAACAATGAGAACACGTAAACACAGAGAAGGGAACATCAAACACCGGGGTCTGTCAGGAGGTGGGGGCTATGGGAGGGATAGCAGGGGTGGGGGAATTGAGGAAGGATAGCATTAGGAGAAATACCTAATGTAGATGACAGGGGAATGGATGCAGCATAACACCATGGCACATGACGGAACTACTCCTACTTAATATCATATACAAGTGAAGTAAATTAGGGTCTTTAATATTAGAACCAGTAGATTTGAAACACTGCAGTCATGGCACTCTAGCCTGGCAACAGAGCAAGACTCTATCTCAAAAAAAAAAAAAAAAAAAAAAAGAAATTGTCAACCGTTTCTGAGAATGTACCTCAAGCTTCTTTAAAATTTCTTGAAAATTGTGATAGTGATCTGATGGCATTTGCTACTCACATTTAAACTAAATGTAAATAAATATTGCCCCATTTTTAAAAGAATTTGTAAAAGAATTTCATTTTTATAAGAATCACATAAAATGTAGAAAGAATATAACCAAGTAAGCTTCTAGTTATTTGGAAAAGTAAATTTATTTGGACATACCTTATTAACAAAATTTATGTTTTGAAATACTATATATTAAATTATTCAGTTTTTCATTGAATAATTTTGCTTACTAGAGTTTTTTTTTTTTTAAGTGATCCACCCACCTTGTCCTCCCAACATACTAGGATCACAGGCATGAGCCACCACTCCTGGGCCACTAATGAGATTTTTAAGAATAGAATCAAAATAACAACATGATATCAAAATATCCAAATGTAATCAAAAAATGAATTTTTTTAATTTTAAAAATATTGACTAATACTTTTGTTTTGAAATCATATTTTTGGTGTCAATTACACTAAATACAGTAGGCTCTCGTTTCTCAATTATTAGGGGATTACCTCATAAATGACATGAAGAAATAGAATTCAAATTTACAAAAACTGTACTTCAATGACAATTAAGCTCACATCATTTCCCAAGGTGATTTTAATATTTAAACCTAACATTTATGACTATTAGCATGGAAACTAAATTAGAAATCTAGTAAATTATAAAACTATTTTTATACTTGACATAAAATAAAACTTTATCAGTTAAATAACAACTTTTTTAAACTGGATCAGAAACAATAATCCAAAGAGAGTGAAATAATTAGATAAATAACTTAGCAGTGTCATATGGCAACTATTTAAGTAATAGCTAGAAGTAGAATATCCATAATACGTAGTAATTCACTGATGTTCATTGATCTTTGAAATTATACTTTTTTGTTGTTGTGGTTTTTGTTTGTTTAAGGCTTAATTACAATGCTTCTGTAGTAGTGTTGGAAGTACTCTGCCTTTCTCAGATAACCTTCTCTCTCCTACATCGGAGGTGAATCAGGAATTTCAGTTTTCAATTAATGCAAGAAATGCATATTCTCTCTTCCTATAATGCAATCAGACTGTGTCTCACTATTTCTAAATTATTATTTATACTCATAATTTTGCCATAATCAAAATGGTTCCTAAGTGGGGAAAAAAAAAAGACTAAAGAAACTTTCAATATAGGTTCAATAATATAAGAACTAGAATTTAAAATAAAGCTCATGGTCAGAGTGAATTATTTGTATTCCTACCAATTGCTAGTCATTAGTGGTGTAATGTCACTGATTTTATGTTACATAACTGAAGCCTTTTCATCTTCATTTTGTTACTGTCATCACAGGAACCCTGAAGATTATACTAACCCTTTATTCAAATCCATGTTGTCAGCAGAAAACATAATTTTTCTGTCTTTGCATTTCTGACATGTCTCATAGATATATGGTGCAAAAGAAACATTTGCTAACTAAATGATTGATTTAATAAACAAGTGAATGATTAGAATGATGATTGAATTAATGAGGAGCACCTGAGGAAAACAGAGATTGTGTGGACCTAAACGAACAAAGAAAATATGGCCATCCCTAGGGCATCCATTCGGTCTTTTTTCAAAATTTTATGCACTTGTAATTTAGTTTCCATGCCTAGCAGCAGGCCATCAATAGCTACAGATGTACAATTTCACTTAAAGAAACTCCTCAACACGTGTATTTTTCTTTTTCTTTTTTGAGAGAGAGTTTCATTCTCGTTGCCCAGGCTGGAGTGCAGTAGTGCGATCTCCGCTCGCTGCTACCTCCACCTCCTGGGTTCAAGTGATTCTCCTGCCTCAGTCTCCGAAGTAGCTGGGATTACAGGCATGCACCACCACCACACCCAGCTATTTTTGTATTTTTAGCAGAAACAGGGTTTCACCATGTTGGTCAGACTGGTCTTGAGCTCCAGACCTCAAATTATCTGCCTGCCTTGGCTTCCTAAAGTACTGGGATTACAGGCGTGCGCCACCACACCTGACTGTATTTTTCTTTAATAAGTTTATTAGCAGACTAGGATTCTGTTTGTTGATTTTTTGAGATACAATACTTCACCTATTACCTATTTTCATTTGTTCTATTCCATAGCTTATTAAGGAGCAGTCTCTAAAGAACACTAAACCTTATTAATTAATTTTTAGGTAAATTATTAGTCATACAGGAACAAAACTTTGGATATGGAAATAAATTTATAAAGTGTATTACTAAAAAAGAAAAACCTCGATTTGCATTTATGGTTTTTTTCCCCTCACTCATGACCGTAATAGGTATACTTACATATTCTAGTAAAAAATACAGTAGCTTTAAATTTTATGTGGAATACAACAGAAAAAAATGTATTTTGTTGACTTAGTAATTTTTATGGATAAATAATTCTGTGGTCACTGACCAAAATTACTGGTTTAAAATAGTTACTTACAATCCAAAGTCCATCATACTGCACTTGTTGATGGAAAATACTGCATTCATTTGCCCACCAATCAATGCAGTTTGGATTAGTGAAATCAGGGTATACTGTTAATCCTGGCCATACCTGGAAGAATAGATCATTCACATATATACATAAATAAATGGAAAAATAAATAAATGAAATTTCATATTAATGAAGTTGAAATAGTAAAAAGTGTTAAAGTTATACATCTTTAAGTATATGCGACTCATATATTATCTAAATTTACAAGAATATCATGACTACTTTAAAACGCATTTAAAGAAGAGCAGTAAAAAAAAGATGGAATCATAAAGCATTTAGGAAGAAAAAATTATCAGAACGTGGCATAGGCTGCTATTTTGACTGCAACTAAATTTGTTTCTGAGCATCACAATAGGTTAGCTTAATAAATAAACAATGAATATCCTATATGTTTTGTATCCCATAAAAGAAAGCACATTAGTTCATTTCCAAAGGTGTATGCCTCCAAACAATTTTTTTAAAAAATTCTCTAATGTTTCTTTTTTATGAATAAACATGAATATGATACATACTGGGCACTATTTCAAGTACTTTCATAATTACTAACATATAATCTTCATTAGAATTTTTGAAAGCAGGTACTATTTTTATCCCCAGTTTACAGATGAGGTAGGTACTGTAATTAAAATCATTTTGCAGATTAGTGATGCACAAAGAAGTGCAATAAGTTGCTTAAAGTCAAACCACTGATAACAGGTACAGCAGAAATTTAAACCCAAACAATCTTACACCCAAGTCCATGCTATTAAACACTATGTGTATTACGCTGTCTTTTTCTGATTTATGCTTCTTTAAATTATTTTACATTATTTTACTTATTACTTACAACTTTGACATTACGCAAGAATAATTTAATTTCAGATAAATTGAGCTAGATTATATTGTTTTGTATTCAAATATTTCAAATTGACTATCTGATCTGTCCATAAGCAACAAAGCTGGTGTTAACATATATCATGTGAAATATTAATTAAGGGAAGAAAAATGTGTGGGTTTTCTTTTTTACAGAAGGAGCTCATAATTATTTAAAAGACTTTCATCAGAAATTTTAAGTTTGATGACTGTGATAAGAAAGAAGCTTACAGCAGAGAGATGGAGCAATTTGGGTGAAAAGAAGTCTCTAGTGGCCATTCCCCTGCAGAAGTACCGAAATGAACAACTACCCACAGACAAAAAGTACCTTCCTAAAAACCAAATACAGATGAGTGATCACAGTACCTGGTTTTAGCATATCAAGGGAAGAGTCACTGAAGAGGGTAGGAAAGAGAGTCTTGGAATGCATGCACCACCCTGCTCACATTCCCCAACAGTGACCATGGTGCATGGAGAAAGAATCTGTGCACATTGGGAAGGGAAAGCAAAATGGTTGTGGTCTTTTGCATCGGAACTCACTGCTGGCCTGCGACAGCGGAAAGTACGAGGGGCAGAAATCAGCTGACACCCATAGAAGGAGCATTTAGAACAGCCCTAGCCGTAGGCAAACTGTTCATCCCAGCAGTCAGAACCCAAGTTGCAGCAAGCCCCACTACTGTGATCTAAATTGCTCTGAGGTCCTAATTAACTGGAAAGGCTGTCTAGGCCTTATGGACCACAATTCCCTGAGTAAATCCTTGTGTTGTGCTGCACTCAGAGCCAGTGCACTTGGGGTACACACAACCAAAAGAGATACCAGCTGGAAAAGCCAAGGAATTGCTTGCAATACTCCTCCCGCAACCCATGCAGTGCAGCACATAGCTCTGGGAGATACTCTTTCCCACTTCTTGAGAAGAGAAGGGAGAGTAATGAGAACTTGTCTTGCAACTTGGATACCAGATCAGCTGTAGTAAAACAGGGCACCAGGCAAAGTCCTAAGGCCCCTAGCCAAGACCCAACTCCCAGACATTTCTCAATACACTCTGGACCGGAAGGAAACCCGCTGCCTTGAAGGGGTGCAGAATTCATCATCTGCTAACTAAAGAGCCTCTGTGCCCTCAATAACCAGGAGTGGTAGCCAGGCCATACTCAATATGGGCCTTGGGTGAGAATCAGGCCTATGCTGTCTTTAGGTGTGACCCAGCACATTCCCAGCTATGGGGGCTGTGGGGAGAGACCCTGCTGCTTATGGAAAGGAGAAGGAAGGGTAAAGGGAACTTTGTCTTGCAGCTCGAGTGTCAGCTCAGCCACAGTGAGATAGACCAGCAGGTGGACTCCCAGTGCCCCCAGTGTCAGGCCTTGGCTCCTGGAAGGCATTTTTGGACCTGCCTTGGGCCACAGAAGAGACAACTGAGCTAAAGGGAGACATATGGGCCTGTCAGTATTCACTACAAGCTGACAATATAGCTCTTGGTCCTTGAGTGAATATCAGCTGTAGCCATCAGTGTTTGTCCTAGAACTGGGCTGGTGGTGGCCACATGGAGAGACTCTTCTGCCTGAGAAAAAGGGAAGGAAGAAAGGGAAGGACTTTGTCTCAGGGATTGAGTGCCAGCCACTTTATCTGCAGTAGAACAGAGCACCAGGTAAATGCCTAAGTTTCTCAACTCCAGGTCCTGGCTCCCAGAGGGCATCTCTGCACTTGCCTGGGGCCATGTTAGAACTTGCCACACTGAAGGGAAAGAAACAAGCCTGGCTGGATTTGCCAACTGTCCATTGTAAAGTCCTTGTGCCTTGAGTGAGCATAAGCAGTAGCCAAGTAATCGTCACTGTGGGTCTTGAGTAAGAGCTATTGCTATACTGGCTTCAGGTCTCACCCAGCACAGTCCCAGTGGTGGTGGCCACAGGGGTGCTTGCATCACTCCTTGCCTAACTCCAAGCAGCTTAACATAGAGACAGAGAGACTCCATTTCTCTGAGAAAAGAAATAGTAATGATCAGATAGGTAATAAATGAAATTGAAGAAAAAGGTACAGAATATCAATTAAATGAAAAGTTGGTTGTTTGAAAAATGTAAATAAAATCAACTAACCTTTAGCTAGACTATGATAAAAAGCAAGGCCAAAATAAATAAAATCAGTGATTAAAAAAGAGACATTATGACTGGTAACACAGAAATGCTGATAGTTTTAGAGGCTACTATGAGCAGCTATATGCCAGTAAATTGGAAAACCTAGAAGAAATGCATGAATTCCTAAACACCTACAATCTACTGAGATCAAACCATGTAGTTTGCTCTTACACAAAGTCAAATCTTTTGCATGACTTCTTATGAGAACTGTTTTATAGAACCTTGAAATATTTTCTTTGTCTAATATTTTTCTCCACAATTAAAATATAAAATTAAGACCTGAAAGCAGACATATATACACACACGCACACACATGCACACACACCCATATCCACAGAAACTTTGTTTCAGAGAAGAAAATTTGAGCAACACAATACTAGTGAATATAATATTTTACCTCTCCAATAATTGGTGTTCTTCCATCTGAATCATTTACCCACACATTTTGTGCATTTCCCCTCTCATAGGTTGCATATGTTGTTCCATTGGCACGTTGACCTGTGGAAATTGCAGGATCCTAACAATAGAAAGAAGAAACTATGTAAAATCTATTAACTTATACATGTATAAAAACTAAAAATGTATTCATGCATAATTGATCATTACCAAGATGATGACATATTTCTGTCCATAGTTATGTAAATCTTCAACAAATTCAGGGAGTCCTTGAAATGCAACTTCATCATAAGTAAAGTCTTTCTTGTCTTCCATGTAGTCAATATCAGTGACTTGTGTATCCTGAAAGTTAGCAGATTGCATTTCAGTACATAGTACTAAAAGAACTCTCTAATCAAGTCAATTTTTAATTCCAAAGAATGTCTATTATGAATATAACCCTTAAAAAATAAATGAATGTCCATCCTTTTCATTTCACTAAAGAAGCAATCATATTGTTTGTAAAACTGGTTTTTCTAATTATTAAGTACAAAAACATTAAGTGATTATTCATATTTTTCAGTGATAATGATTAGATATGCATTGTTTTTATGTTTGTGCATTTCACTGTACAAAAATAAAAAATTATATATTTCAGAAAATTATTTAAAAATATATAGATTCTAAAATTGGTCTATTTTAAAAACTAAATATGATTTTGTTTACAGTGAAATATGTATTCTGTTCTAGTATAACTATCAGTTCTTCAAAAGCATATACTTGTACTTTCAGGAGGCAAGGGCATTAATGTATGAGATAAAATACACTTTACAATTAAAAGGCAGCCTTGTAATAATATTATATAATGTATATAGAAGATATTCCTGACAATTTCCTACAGTTATTATTATGTGACAATATTTAACTTGATTCATATTTCCACAAACCCTTCATTCTACTTACAAACGGTATGCCGGCTTCCCGGTTTCTCCTTACCACTTCTTTCACTACATCTAATGATTTATAATTCCAGCGACTTAGTTGGAATCCAAGACTCCAATATGCTGGCATTGCTGGTAGTCCAACAAGCTTGAAGTAAATGGGCATATAATTAGTTTGAATAGAAAGAAATACATTTAGCATTAATAATTAATGTGCCTCTTATTTTGTTATATCCCTAATATTCATTTAAATTTACATAATTTAAACAAACAGTGTTACCCGGATTCCAAACAATTTCCTATTCTATTTGAATGTGATATGAAACCCTTAACAAGTTTGTCTTGTATTTCATGTTTTAGTTTGTGTTTAAAAATTAGAAAGTGCAACATAACAGGAAATAGCATTTGCCAAACTGTGTTTTGTCTGTAATAGAAAGTTAAGTAAGAAAATACAAGAACAGCAAACAAAGATAAAAGGGAAATTTGCCAACCGTGCTCCTATTTTCTATAGCAAGTCACCATATATGAAAACAGAAAAGACGTTTAAAAGTACAAAATTTCTGTTTCCTTACATTTTGGCAGTCATTTATCTCCTGGTTTTCAAAATGTTAATAAAATATACGTTCTACAATGCTCCCACCCAGTTATTGCATAGGCTCTTTTCTTATTCACATACAATGCCTCAGCTTTGTTTCTTCCTACTGGGGTCAAATGAATCACCATCCCTTCCTCTTTCTGTAGTGGCCTAAGCAAGCTCAGTGCAAGAGAATATCAGTGTCTCATTACAACAAATGATATGATTTTGCACATGGAAATTTGGATGTAACTGATGTTAATTTTTTTCACTAAAAAGTGAGTTTTAGGTTATATAAGACAAACATTCATACTTGGCATGATCAATTTTCTTTGGTTCAGGCTTTTATATATACACATTGGATGAATTATTTTTCCATGACTTATATCTAAAAAACTACTATGTAAAAATAAAAAAGAAGTTAATTACTCATGTTGAGTTATTGTTTTCTATTCAAGTGAAGTACTAAACTTATTTCAAATTGATATCAGATAAAGCTCTCAAAAATTAGTATGTTTAAAGTATTCTCCTGAATACCAAATGTCCCAAATAATTCTTTAAAGATTTAGACATGTGATTGAAATTTCTTCTTATATATGTGTGAAGAATCAACATATATGTTGACATAAATTTCTTCTCATGTATGTGTGATGAATCAACGTATATGCAAAAATACTGATTTTGAAATAATTTGACATTCTACTGACTTTGCTCAACATGTGGGAGACAGGTATGCCAACTGATGTTTGACAATTGGAATGTCAAAGAATATTGTTTCTCCCTTTTGTTCATGTGATAACCACACCCAAAGTCTATACGTAGGCCAGCCTAGAACTGTAATTATGATTTTATATTATAGAGACTGTAAATTTTGTATGCTTCTCTTCTAAATTTCACATTTATAATTAGAAATTTGGGAATGATTAGACATTGTAAATTGTTAAACTGCATAAAACCCTAGCTATTCTCATTTCAGATTTTTGGATCCTAATTTAAAAAGCTTTTTATAGCAATCACTTCTCCTTTGAGATCATTTTTGCAAATGGGAATTATATGTCAAAAGGTACATCAAGAAAATGAGATATTTAAAATAGGCATAATACTTGAATTTTATACCAATGAAAATAATTTTATTTTCCATGATAACACCATTATAACAGTTAGAAGAGAGAAATTACATGGAAGTTTTAGAATCATCTTCAGTTTAAGTCCTGGATTCCCCACCTCTCTAAAGCCTATCTTGGGCTCAGGAATAGAAGATGTTATTTGATATGTAAATAAGAGTTGCTTAGATAGTAACTTGAGATGTGTTTCAGGCTAGGTTTCAAACTAGACCCTCTTTTTTTTTTTTTTTTTTTTT
>PVKV010009264.1:57157-82529 GCA_004027835.1 Alouatta palliata | reverse complement strand
TTTTTTTTTTTTTTTTTTTTTTTGAGACGAAGTCTAGCTCTATCACCCAGGCTGGAGTGCAGCGGGGAGATCTCGGCTCACTGCAACCTCCGCCTCCCAGGTTCAAGTGATTCTCCAGCCTCAGCCTCCGGAGTAGCTGGGATTACAGGCACCTGCCACCATGCTCAGCTAATTTTTGTATTTTTAATTGAGACGGTGTTTCGCTGTGCTGGCCAGGCTGGTCTTGAACTCCTGACCTCATGATCTGCCTGCCTTGGTCTCCCAAAGTGCTGGGATTACAAGCGTTAGCCACTGTGCCCAGCCCCCCCCCCTTTTTTTTGAGAGAGGGTCTCACTCTGTTGCCCAGGCTGGACTGCAGTGGTGTGATCATATCTTACTGCAACCTCAAACTCCTGGGCTCAAGCCATCCTCCTTCCTTAGCTTCTCAGAGTGCTGAGATTACAAGCATGAACCACTGTGCCTGGCCGGGGGGAAGAGGATTTTGGGAATGGAAATGCTGAGCCTTTGATGTTGCTAGGTTGGGAGTCTGGGGTCCTCACCATTGGGTTACTCTCTGTGTGACCTTGTTCTGTTCCTCCCACAGCTCCTGCCCTCCTTTGAGTGAGCAGGCTGAGTGGAGAAAATTCAGAGTTGGAAATGCTAGGAGACCAGACACCTTCCCTTAATGGAGACGTTAGGAACCAGGAAAGCGGAGGCCCCTGTTTCAAAGTCACCATTGATGTCTCCAGGACTGTGTTGGAAGGCAGGACTGGAAGTGCCACAGCAGGTCTGACTTGGGAGGACAGTGGTGAGGTGTATCAGGTGCCAGGGGTGCAGATTTTAGAAAGCATTTGCATGACACCAAGAGGCATCCCTGGGTCTGAGTGTATGTTTGTTGTGAGCCTGTGTGTGGGTTTTATGTGTGTATGTGCCCCTGTGTGTCTGTGCATCTGTTTTAATTTTTTTGAGATGGAGTCTCACTCTTGTCACCCAGGCTGGAGTGCAATGGTGCGATCTCGGCTCTCTGCAACCTCTGCCACTTGGGTTCAAGCAATTCTCCTGCCTCAGCCTCTTGAGTAGCTGGGAGTACAGGCACGTGCCACCACACCCGGCTAATTTTTGTATTTTTAGTAGAGATGGGGTTTCACCATGTTGGTCCGGCTGGTCTCGAACTCCTGACCTCAGATGGTCCACCCCTTGATCTCCCCAAAATGCTGGGATTACAGGTGTGAACAATCATGCCCAGCCCTTTTGTTTTGATTTTTGTGTTTTTTGAGGTGGAGTCTCGCTCTGTCGCCCAGGCTGGAGTGCAGTGGCACCATCTCAGCTCACTGTAACCTCCGCCTCCTGGGTTCAAGCGATTCTTCTGCCTCAGCCTCACAAGTAGTAGCTGGGACTACAGGCGCCTGCCACCATGCCCAGCTAATTTTTTTTGCATTTTTAGTAGACATGGGGTTTCACCGTGTTAGCCAGGATGGTCTCGATCTCCTGTCCTTGTGATCCACCCACCTCGGCCTCCCAAAGTGCTGGGATTACCGGCATGAGCCACTGTGTCCGACCGTTTTGTTTTGTTTTGTATTTTTAATAGAGACGGGATGTCACTCTGTTGGGCGGGCTGCACTCAAACTCCTGACTGCACGCAGGTGATCTGCCTGCCTCAGCCTCCCAAAGTGCTGGGATTACAGTCATGAACCACCATGCCTGGCTCTCTGTTATAATTTTTGCAAAGGCAGTTTCACTCTTCCCCTCCCTTCTTCCTTGTCCAGGTTTCTTTACCTACCAGTGTCTTTGGAGTGTGTGTGTGTGTGAGATCCTTGAACTGCAGGCCCTTGCACTATCTGCAGAACAAAGATTGAGAGTGAGGGAGAGGGCTGGGCTACAGCTGCTGTCACCAGCCCTCTGCTGGTCTCCTACCTTCTGGCTGCATTAATATTTCATTTGCTGGGACTTTGGGCTGGCCTAGCACCAGTCAGCTTGCTTGCTCCTTCTTCCTGGGAGGAGCTGTCTCCTCTGTGCCTGGCTGGGACTTCTAAGGCAAATCAAGGTCTGGGAGAGGGCCCTGGGAGTGGAGGGTTGGGGGTGGTGGCTGCAGGTCTCTCCTTGATTGAAAAACCATGGCCGGGTGTGTGGAGAGGAGTGAGGAAACTCACGGAAGGCACAGAGACGCAGCATCATCCCAGGGTGAAATGCATTCCTTAAATGAGTTGGCCTTTTTTTTTTTTTTTTTTTTTTTTGAGACGGAGTCTTGCATTTTGCTCTGTCTCCCAGGCTGGAGTGCAGTGGCACGACCTTGGATCACTACAACCTCTGCCTCCTGGGTTCAAGCAATCCTCCTGTCTCAGTGTCTCGAGTATCTGGGACTACAGGCGCACACCACCAAGCCTAGCTAATTTTTGTATTTTTAGTAGAGACAAGGTTTTACTGTGTTGGCCAGGCTGGTCTTGAACTCCTGACCTCAGGTGATCCACCCGCCTTGGCCTCCCAAAGTGCTGGGATTACGGGTGTGAGCCACTGTGCACAGCCAAAGTTGGCTTTATGAAACCTCAACATATTGCCTTGGTTCCTGACCAGCCCTGGCCTCAACGCTAGAATTAGCACCTGGGAACACTTTGCCCCAGCTGTGCACACTTTCTCCTCCGCTCCCCTGGTCCGTCTCTGCATTCCGCCTCCGTGGTTTCACAATGGGAGCACCTTCAAGGGAGAAGGGGATTCAGGCCCATAAAAGCTGGCTGCGGCCAGATGCGGTGGCTCACACCTGTAATCCCAGCACTTTGGGATGTCGAGGCAGGCGGATCACTTGAGGCCAGAAGTTCGAAACCAGCCTGGCCAACATGGTGAAACCCTGTCTCTACTAAAAATACAAAAATTAGCCAGATGTGGTGGCAGGTGCCTGTATTCCCAGCTACTCGGGAGTGTGAGGTGGGAGGATCGCTTGAACTGGGGAGGCGGAGGTTGCAGCGAGCTGAAATTGTGCTACTGCACTCCAGCTTGGGTGACAGAGCAAGACTGTGTCAAAAAAAAAAAAAAAAAAAAAGCTGGCTGCAAGCAAACTTTTCCAGCTGCCTGGAGCTCTCCATGCTACCAGTCTCGGAAATCCCAGGCCACCTCTCCATCCCAAAATTCCCCCTCTCCCTTCGCACTCCCTTCCCCCAGCTCACAGAGATAGACTCTGACTTGGTTTCCCCACCCAGCCTGCTAATTTCCCAAAAAAGCATTCCTTCCCTTGTGTGGCTCATTTCAACAAGCGGCACCGCCATCTGTGCTGGTTTCTCTTTGTGCAATCCTCTGGCTCTGTCTCTGCCCTGCTCCAGGCCTTGGTGGGAGGCTGACCTCTGCAGGCCGATTTCCCAGGCCCCTTCACTCTTGGAGTCTGGTTGGGTTCATCTAAGGAGAGGCATCACCAGGAGAAGCCAGATCCAGGAGAAGGGGAGGAGAGAGCCGTTAGGGATCTGTTCCCCTGCTGAGCTCCTCTCCAGCCTCGCTTCTCCACCTCCTGTTCTTCTGGCCAAGTTCTGGCTTTCGGCTTCCTCCCTGCAGCCTAGGAGTGGTAACAGCTTCCCAGTAATTTAAGTCCTTGGCCGCTTCTGTATGTCTTGTCAGTCCGTGCTCCTATCCTCATCTGCACCTGTGTGCAGGGTCCCTTCATCAAGCTCTCGTTAATCGGACCTTTGGAAGGGGATGTCTATTTCATTCTAGATCTCTGACTCAACAGCCTTCCCTGCCCGAAGTCTGGTCTGTAAGTCAGAGACCCGTGAGTCCTCAGGATTCTCCAGTTCCTCCCTTGCCCTTTAGACCTTCCATCTCCTGGGACAGTCCCCATTTCTTCTTCTTCTTTTTTTTTAGATGGAGTCTTCACTATGTTGCCTAGGTTGGAGTGCAATGGTGTGATCTTGGCTCACTGCAACCTCTGCCACCTAGGTTCAAGCGATTCTCCTGCCTTAGCCTCCGCAGTAGCTGGGATTACAGGCGCCTGCCACTATGCCCAGCTAATTTTCGTACTTTTAGTAGACACGGGGTTTCACGTGCCAACATGGTGAAACCCTGTCTCTACTAAAAATACAAAAATAAGCTGGATGTGGCGGCATGCACCTGTAATCCCAGCTACTCAGGAGGCTGAGACAGGAGAATCTCTTGAACCCAGGTGGTGGAGGTTGCAGTGAGCCAAGATCATGCCACTGCACTCCAGCCTGAGCAACAGAGTGAGACTCTGTCTCAGTTTAAAACAAAAAAACAAAAAAACAGTATCTCCCTGTCCAGCACTGTTTCCCTCTCTTTCTTTTTTTAAATTGTGGTAGCCTGGCCAACATGGTGAAACCCTGTCTCTACTAAAAATACAAAAATTAGCTGGGAGGTATTACTGGAGGGAGAGTCTCAAGCCAGGCACAGGATGTGGCTGATTCCATGGGTTGAGTGGGGTCTGGAATCAGACCCAGGATCTGAGCCAGATTTGCTGCTTTGTAGCCATGTGGACTTGGGAAAGTGATTTAAGCCTCCTGGAACCTCAGTTTCTTCATCTGTAAAATGGGGCTAGTAACACCTGTCTCTGAGGGTTACTGAGCCTTTTATCTGAGAATGACAAAACCTGGGCCAGGTGCTGTGTCTCATGCCTATAATCCCAGCACTTTGGGAGGCCAAGGCAGGAGGATTCCTTGAGACTAGGAGGTCAAGACCAGCCTGGGAAACATGGCAAAACCCCGTCTCTACAAAAAAATACAAAAATTAGCCAAGCATGATGGCAGGCACCTGTAGTCCCAGCTACTTGGGAGGCTGAGTTGGGAGGATCCCTTGAGCCCAGGAGGTTGAGGCTGCAGGGAGCTGAGATCACATCACTGCACTCCAGGCTGGGTGACAGAGTGAGGCCCTGTCTCAAACGAAACAAAACAAAACAAAACAAAACAAAAAAAACCTGATCTCTCTGCTGTCCCAATACCTTAACTGCCCACTCTTTTCTGCTGGCCCAATCCATCAGCATTCCCATGCTATCGGCCTCCTTTTCCTCTCCTCACTCCCTCTGGCATCTCCCTGGTGCCCTGTCTGTGCCCAGCACTTTGCTGGGTTCAGATCATATTGGGGGACCCCTGTGACCACACAGCCTCCTTCTCTTTGTGTCCCTCTGCCAAGCCTACCTAGGTCTCTTCCTCTCCATCTCCCTCCCTTCCCCCAGCCCATCTCCCTCTCTCTCTGCAGAGCCTGGGAAATTGAGGAGTCCCTTGTGGCAGGGCTGACCTTGAAGCAGATCTTTAATAAAAAATGAGCAGAGTCGGCATCCTCCCTTGCTCACCCTTCCTCCCTCCCAGCCTTCTACTCTCCTCTCCATTGCTCATAAATCCACCATCAGGGGCCATCGCTCCGGGGTAAGCATTGCCCTCATTAGGGTCTTTTAAAACGTGCACATCCTTGGGACGTGGGGATATGAGGGAAGAAAGCTTTTGTTGAGATCTGGGGGTGTGATGTAGAAGGGGAGGGGGCTACACTTCGAGGCTGTGCCCTCTGCTGCTTCTGCCTAGAGCTTCACACGGGCCCCCTGCCCCCAGGACCCCCTCTCACCACCGAGGTGTCACATGGTCCTAATGGCCTAGCCCCCATCCCAGCCTGGGGTCATCCTCCTCTGGGAAGGGACGGCTGTCAGCAGCAGCCTATGCCTCACCCACTCGGAGGGGCTTCAAATCAAGTCTCCTACAGACCCACGTGCGCTCTCAGCCTGAGCCCAGGAGCGACAGTGATGCTTGTCTTTGAAAACTGCAATAATCTGGCTGGGCGTGGCTCCTGTAATTGCAGCACTTTGGGAGGCCAAGGCCAGAGGATCACTTGAGCCCGGGAGTTCAAGACCACCCTGGGTGACATAGTGAGAGCCTGTCTCTACTAAAAAAATTTAAAATTAGCTGAGTGCAGTGCACACACCTGTAATTCAAGCTACTTGGAAGGCTGGAGCAGGAGGATCCCTTGAGGCCAGGAGTTTGAGGCTGCCGTGAGCTATGATCGAACCACTGTACTCCAGCCGGGATGACAGAGTAAGATTCTGTATCTAAAAATAAATAAATAAGGCCAGGCGCGGTGGCTCATGCCTGTAATCCCAGCACCTTGGGAGGCTGAGGTGGGAGGATCATTTGAGGTCAGGAGTTCGAGACCAGCCTGGCCAACATGGCGAAACCCTGTCTCTACCAAAAACACAAACATTAGCTGGGAGTGGTGGCGGGTGCCTGGTGCCTGTAATCCCGGCTACTCAGGAGGCTAAGGCAGGAGAATCACTTGAACCTGGGAGACAGAGTTTGCAGTGAGCTGAGATCAGGCCACTGTATTCCAGCCTGGGCTAAAAATAAGACCCTGTCTCAAAAATAAAAAAATAATAATAAAAATAAAATTTAAAAATGAAAACTGCTGAGGCCGGGCGCGGTGGCTCACGCCTGTAATCCCAGCACTTTGGGAGGCCGAGGAGGGTGGATCACAAGGTCAAGAGATCGAGACCATCCTGGTCAACATGGTGAAACCCCGTCTCTACTAACAATACAAAAATTAGCAGGGCATGGTGGCACGTGCCTGTAGTCCCAGCTACGCGGGAGGCTGAGGCAGAAGAATTGCTTGAACCCAGGAGGCGGAGGTTGCGGTGAGCCGAGATCGCGCCATTGCACTCCAGCCTGGGCAACAAGAGCGAAACTCCGTCTCAAAAAAAAAAAAAAAAAAAAAATGAAAACTGCTGTATTCCAGTGATTGTATTTCCTCCTGATTACCTCTAATCCCACAATGAGCCCGTGAGGGAAGGACCAGCCTCCCGTCTTACAGGTGAGAACATTGAGGATCAGAATGGCTCAGAGCTTAGCCACAGCCATCTGGCCCATAAGCGACCTGGGCGATGATTAGAGCCAGGATCTGTCTGACCCAAAGCCAGGCCTGCCCCTGAGCCAGTGGCCCTGAGTCTGTGCCCCATCTTACCTCTCTTCCTTGGATCTGAGGCCCAGGTCTCTACCCTGAGCAGGGCACACAGCTCTTCCCCCTTCCTGATCCTGGAACCCACCCAGGCCCAGAACCCACCCAGGCCCAGAACCCACCCAGGCCCTTGAAGGCGGGCTGTGCTAGAGGGAGAGACCTCCTTAGAACCAGGTTGTCAATTTCCTGACTCCTCAGCACGTTCCCCTCTTCCTTTGGATCTCCTGGGACTCTAGAGCCTGAAGCCCCCTGAGCTGTCCACGCAGTGGGTCTGTGACCCTGGCTGGCCCTGCTACCCTGCCCAGTCCCCTAGTTCTTGAATGGGTCTTACAGGAGGTGCAGATGTGTGTATGAATGCATGTGCACAGATGAGTGTGTGCATGAGACATGGAGGGGAAAAAACGAGTGAATGAATAAATTCATGAATAATTTTGCAAATGAATGAATGAATGAGGATGCATTCCAGTGAATAAGTGAATGAGGCATTGAGTCGGTGAAGTCTGCCTTCCAGGCAAGGCTGAGGCAGAGGCAGAGACTTCATCCTCTCTGAGTTCTCCCTCCCCATGACCCCCACTGTGACCACCAAATGTTCATGCTTCCCTTCCCGGGACAGGAGTGCCAATCTGGGGACTACATCTCCCAGCATTCCTTGTTGGTATGGAGATGAACCATGTGACTAATTCTCACCCATGGAATGCAAGCAGATGTGACCATTTCCTGGAATAGCCCCTAGAAAGTAGATGGGCCCTCTCTGCTCACTCCTCCCACATTGCATTGGCTGCTGGCAGAATGCCCAGGATTCCAAGGCCCTGGATTGGGTGGGGAGCCACAAGATGGAAAGAGCCTGGGTCCTTGAATCACCACATGGAGGAGAACTGCCTGCTGACCACAAACATCAACTTAGGATTGTCACTTTGGGAGGCTGAGGCAGGAGGATTGCTTGAAGCCAGGAGTTCAAGACCAGCCTGGGCAACATAGAGAGACTCTGCCTTTATTTCTCTAAAATTAAATTAAAAATTAAAACAAACAAACAAAAAACCTTAGAACTACCAGAACATAAGAAATAGTAAGTAGGGAGAAGCCCCTGAAATGCTGGGGTTTATTTGTTACAGCAGCACTGCCTGAACACACTTGCACAAGCAAATTATTTGTCGTCAAGCTATATTTAGGCAGAGGTCCCCTATAGGCTTGAGCCAAGGAACTTAGCCCAGAAATCCGGCTGGGCGCGGTGGCATAAACCTGTAATCTTAGCACTTTGGGAGGCTGAGGCAGGGGGTCACATGAGGTCAGGAGTTTGAGACCAGCCTGGCCAACATAATGAAACACTGTCTCCAATAAAAATACAAAAATTAGCTGGCATAGTGGTGCATGCTTGTAATCCCAGCTACTTTAGAGGCTGAGGCAGAAGAATTGTTTGAACCCAGGAGGTAGAGGTTGCAGTGAGCTGAGATCACACCACTGCACTCCAGCCTGAATGACAGTGAGACTCTGTTAAAAAAAAAAAAAAAAAAAAAAAATGCTGGACGCAGTAGTTCATGCCTGTAATCCCAGCACTTTTGGAGGCCGAGGCAGGCAGATCATGAGGTTAGGAGTTAGAAACCAGCCTGACCAATATGGTAAAACCCTGTCTCTACTAAAAATACAAAATTAGCCGGTGTGGTGGTGTGTGCCTGTTAGCTACTTGGGAGGCTGAGGCAGGAGAATCGTTTTAAGCTGGAAGGCAGAGGTTTCAGTGAGCCGAAATCGTGCCACTGTACTCCAGCCTGGGCCACAGAGGGAGACTCCATCATAAAATAAATAAATAAATAAATAAAAGCCCAGTAGAGGGAAGGTTAGGATGTGGAGAGAATGGGGTGAGACAGAGTCTCACTCTGTCACCCAGGCTGGAGTGCCATGGTGTGATCTCGGCTCACTGCAATCTCTGCCTCCCAGGTTCAAGCGATTCTGCTGCCTCAGCTTCTCAGGTAACTGGGATTACAGGCACGCGCCACCATGCCTAGCTAATTTTTGTATTTTTAGTAGAGATGGTTTTTCACCATGTTGGCCAGGTGGGTCTCAAACTCCTGACCTCATGATTCACCCACGTTGGCCTCCCAAAGTGCTGGGATTACAGGCGTGAGCCATTGTGCCCTTCACTCCGCCTCTTTTCTTGGCCATCAACTACTCACCATAGTCCCTCCATCCAACACTGGGGACCTGTTTCCAGGTCAACTGGACAGGCGCCCAGCCTGGAGACCCTCACCCCCAAGGATTGTGCAGTGAGCTCTCTCTCCTTGGAGGCTGGGAGCACTGCACCTGGGTCTCCGTGTTGCAACTTGGGGCAGAGACAGCAGCTGAGGCTACCTTGTACAATGTGACCCAGTTTCATCTCTTGCATCTGTCTGCCAGGAGAACAGATTCAGTCACCTGAATTCATGGCACACATTCACGCCCACACGCCAGACTCACACATATCTACCATGTATTGTATATCATATATACGTGCCACCCATGCAAAGCCACGTGTCCCCTACACTTCTACACGCCCCCCTCATACCCCATGATGTGTACACTGGCTCTATCTACTCCTTCACGCACATATATCCACACTTCTTTCACCCTGTAAGAATCAGACTTCAGGCACACCCCGCACCCACACAGCTGCCGACATCCACAACATACGCACTCCCATATAACCAGACTGGCCAACATAGGGAAATCCCATTTCTACTAAAAATACAAAAACTAGTCTGGGCGCAGTGGCTCACACCTGTAACCCCAGCACTTTGGGAGGCCGAGGCGGGCGGATCAGGAGGTCAGGAGATGGAGACCATCCTGGCCAACATGGTGAAACCCCACCTCTATTAAAAAAAAAAAAAAATTAGCTGTGTGTGATGGTGTGTGCCTATAATCCCAGCTACTCAGGAGGCTGAGGCAGAAGAATTGCTTTTTTGTATTTTTAGTAGAGACGGGGTTTCACCGAGTTAGCCAGGATGGTCTCCGTCTCCTGAGGCAGAGACTGCAGTTAGCCAAGATCACGCCACTGTACTCCAGCCTGGTGACAGAGTGAGACTCTGTCTCAAAAAACAAACAAAAACAAAAATTAGCCGGGCATGGTGTGCATGCCTGTAATCCCAGCTACTTGGGAGGCAGAGGCAGGAGAATCACTTGAACCCAGGAAGCGGAGGTTGCAGTGAACTGAGATCACGCCATTGCACTCCAGCCTGGGAGACAGATCGGGACTTCGTCTCAAAAAAGCATGGGGACCCACACCTGTGCACCCATGCCTAATATACCCACCAATGTGTTAGACCCTGGCCCGCCAAACTATCCTCAAAGAAACCCTGGTCTTCAAATTTTCAGAGAGATTGATTTGAGTAATAATTCTGTCTTCTACGTGGCATGGCTGGCCTCATGACACTTATACTCTTTCTTTATTGCAATGCCATGGCCTCAGGGAATTGGTTTCATCTGTGCCGTGGGCAGGAAGAACCCATTGACGACTACAGCCCCCAGCCAGGCACGATCCCAGAGTGAACCAGGGCAGCTATTGCTGTCTTTATGGGATGGCCACCCTACTGGGCATGGATGTGGGGTGAGGAAATTAGCAAGCTCAGGCTCCGAGTGGAAGACCTAGCCTGCAGAGGTGGCTTCCTGTAGGAAGAGCAAACCCACACTGACTCGGAGCCCCAGCTACCCAGAGACGGGAGGAGATGGACTGAAGTTTACTCCATGAGGTCCTAGCCTGGGGCCCCATCTCTTCCACAAGGCCTTTTCTGACTGCCCAAGGGGTCCCAGTCCCCAGAGAAGCCTGGGCAGCAGAAGTCTTTCCTTACTTTTTTTTTTGTTGTTCAGTATTCAAAACAATTTTTTTTTCTTTTAATAGGGTCTCGCTCTGTCACTTAGGCTGGAGTGCAGTGGTGCGATCATAGCTCACTGCAGCCTCAACCTCCTAGGCTGAGGCGATCCTCTTGCATCAGCCTCCCTGGTTGCTGGGACTACAGGTGTGCGCCACCACACCCAGCTAATTTTTTGTATTTTTAGTAGAGACGGGGTTTCACCGTGTTAGCCAGGATGGTCTCCATCTCCTGACACCGTGATCAGCCTGCCTCGTCCTCCCAAAGTGCTGGGATTACAGGCGTGAGCCGCCGTGCCCTGCCACTTTGTCCCTTCCTTTAAGTCTCCTTACATTTGTACTGAGCGGTGTTCTAGGCAGCGCCCCCCAGGATGTGGTAGACTCAATGTGCTGTCTTCTAGCATTTCTGATATTCATATTAGTATACGTGAATTATTCATTATCCACAAAATGAACGTGTGTAAGTCATCTGGGCACCCCTTGGAGAGGCCTGGCTTGGCTTCCAGCACCACACCCTGCCCAGAGCTCCTGAGACAATCCCACTCCCTCCCACAGCCAGGCTGATGACCACAGCCAGGTCAATGACCCCACTCCGTTACCCAGGAAAAGCACTGTGGGGTAGGGTCTGCTGGGGCTCAGAGGATTCAGGTGTCACCCACTCATCTCCTGCTGGGTGACTGCAGTCTAGGTCTTCCACTCTGAGCATCAGCTTGCTAATTTCCCCACCCCACATCCATGCCCAGTAGGCGCCAGGCACAGAGTGGCCATCCCATAAAGATGGCAATAGCGGCCCTGGGTTCACTCTGGGATCGTGCCTGGCTGGGGGCCATAGTCGTGCAATGGGTTCTTCCTGCCCACTCCACAGACAAAACCAATTCCCTGGGATTACAGGATTATAATAAAGAAAGAGTGTAGGCCAGGTGCGGTGGCTCATGCCTGTAATCCCAGCACTTTGGGAGACCCAGGTGGGCAGATCACCTGAGGTCAGGAGTTGGAGAGCAGCCTGGCCAACATGGCGAAACTCCATCTCTACTAAAAAAAAAAAAAGAAAGTTAGCCGGGCATGGTGGCAGGTACCTGTAATTCCAGTTACTGGGGAGGCTGACACAGGAGAATCTCTCTCTCTCTTTTTTTTTAAAAAGACGAGGTTTTACCATGTTTGTCAGGCTGGTCTTGAACTCCCCACCTCAGGTGATCTGCCCACCTTGGCCTCCAAAGTGCTTGGATTATAGGTGTGAGTCACCGCGCCCGGCCAGGAGAATCTCTTGAACCTGGGAGGCAGAGGTTGCCTTGAGCCGAGATCATGCCATTGCACTCCAGCCTGGGTATCAAGAGTAAAACTCTGTCTCAAAAAAAAAAAAAAAAAAGAAAGAAAAAGAAAGAATGCAACTGACAAGAGGCTGGCCACTCCACTCAGGAAACGGAATTATTACTCAAATCAATCTCCCCGAAAATTCGGAAACCAGGATTTTTTGAGGATAGTTTGGTGGGCCAAGAAGTGCACATCTGGATGGGGCCCCATGGCCGGTTGGTGGGTCTGGATGAGGCAATCAGTCATCAGAAATGCAAAAACCTGGCCAGGCACAGTGGCCTATGCCTATAATCCCAGTAGTTTAGGAGGCCAAGGCAGGAGGATTGCTGAGCCCAGGAGTTTTTGACCAGCCTGGGCAACATAGCGAGACCCCACCTCTACAAAAATTAGCTGAGCATGGTGGCACACAACTGTTCCCAGGTACTTGGGAGGCTGAGATGGGAGGATCAGTTGAGCCCAGGAGGTTGAGGCTACAGTGAGCCATGATCATGCTATTGAACTGCAGCCCCAGAAACAGAATGAGACCCTGTCTTTTTAAAAAATGTTTTAAAAAAGGCAAGATGGGGATTGGTTGGATCAGATCTCTTTCACCGTCATAATTTTCTCACTGTGATAATATCTGTGAAGGCGGTTTCAGGGCAGCCCCTCTCTGCCTCTCCATGTGTTATGTGGGGTAAACAGCCTCCCTTAGAGGCCTCCAGGGACTCTGTGAGATGGCAGATGGAAGATTCCGCGCGACAAAAGACTGCACACAGGCATTTCCAGGATTTGCTCTAGGATTTGCAGCAGGCATTGGAGGGCGTTCCACTGCACCCCTCTTTCCTGAGCCAGACCTTTCAGCCGAGCTCAGCCCAGCTGGGGTATATCTGCCATCAGTCACCACTGTTAAAGCTTACAGCCCACAGCCCCCAATACATACACACCCATGCACGTAACACTGCCCTCCCACTAACACATGATCAGCCCCAGCCCGTGGAGGGAGCATTTTCACTACCCCCAACCACGGACTCAGGCAGCAGACATCCCTCCAGGGCTGCATCAGAGTTAACCTAATTCTGGGCCTGCGGTCTGCCTGGCACGCTGGCGCCGGCTCACAGCTCACAGCCGGCTGGGAGAATACAAACCAGAAGGAACCCAGGGGGAAGCCAGGAAGACTCGGAGGAGTTATTTTTAGGCAGCAAGGTGGGGTTTGCGGTGGATCTGGTGGGTTGGGGAGGAGGGGCCTTCACAGAGTGATGGGAGGTTCCAGTCCGAGGGACAGGGTGGCAGGCGTGTGGCTTCTCCTTCAAGGGACCAGGCAGGCTGGCCAGGGTCTTCCATGAAGGTGGGGAGGGGGCCGAGAGCTGGAAAGGGGATTGCTGTGGCTTCCTGCCAGAGCTGTCCCCGCTGGGCCTGGGACAGATGCAAAGCACACACAGGGGTTTTTGGGCCAAAGAGGCCAGCTTGGGAGAGTGAAATGGCTCTAAAGTGGGCAGAAGGTTGGGCATGGTGGCTCACACTTGAAATCCCAACGCTTTGGGAGACCGAGGTGGGAGGATTGCTTGAGCCTAGGAGGTTGAGGCTGCAGTGAGCTATGATTGCACCCTTGCACTCTAGCTTGGGAGACAGAGCAAGATCCTATTTCAAAAAAATAAAATGAAATATAAAAATCGTGGGCAGTTAGCTGGGCATGGTGGCACGTGCCTGTAGTCCCAGCTACTCGGGAGGCTGAGGCAGGAGAATTGCTTGAACCCAGGAGGCGGAGATTGCGGTGAGCCGAGATCGCGCCATTGCACTCCAGCCTGGGTAACAAGAGCGAAACTCCGTCTCAAAAAAAAAAAAAAAAAAAATCGTGGGCAGAAGGTTCTGGTGTGTGTGTGTGTGTTTGAGACAGAGTCTTGCTCTGTCACCCAGGCTGGAATGCAATGGTATGATCTTGGCTCACTGCAACCCCCGCCTCCCAGGTTCAGGCGATTCTCCTGCCCCAGCCTCCTGAATAGCTGGGATTACAGGCATCTACCACCAGGCCCAGCTAATTTTTGTATTTTTAGTAGAGAAAAGGTTTCACCATGTTGGCCAGGCTGGTCTCGAACCCCTGACCTCATGATCCGCCCACCTCGGCCTCCCAAAGTGCTGGGATTACAGGCGGTAGCCATGTGCCTGGCCTCTGCCTTGCTTCTCTGGGGCAAGGATAACAGGGTCTGCAGTTCCTGCACTGATACTGTGTCTCCGGTTTCCACTGGCCTCCTGGATCCACACCCCACTCCCTTCTCGCTGTCTCATCATGGCTGTCCCTCGTGCCTAGACGAGCAGAGACCAGACAGAACCGCGAGGTGGATTCGGCTCTGGAATGCTACTGCGCGCTCCGCCCACCGAGACCTCGCGGGACTGGCGCAGGGCTGGTGCAGCCGCAGCCTCTGGCTCCCTCTGCAGGCAGCAGGCGGGAACTGCAGGGGAGCTGTGGCCTGCGGGAGACCGGGTCTTCCTCGAGGAGGTCAGGACAACCGCGTTCGCAGATTCGAGAATTGCTTTCCTTATAATTACCTAGCGTGGCTGAATGGCCCGACGAGTTTCTTTGCCGAATGGACTCTCCTGCTGTCTCATTATTCCATCCGGAAAAGAAACTCCTCGGGTCAGCCAGTCACGCTGGGTAATTATAAGGAAAGCAAGTCTCGAATCTGCGAACGCGGTTGTCCTGACCTCCTCGAGGAAGACCTGGTCTCCCGCAGGCCACAGGCCCTTTGCTGCCACACTGTTCTGTCAAGACTGGTTCTCCGCCTGGTGGGTGGCTTATGCCTGTAATTCCAGCACTTTGGGAGGCTGAGGTGGGAGGAATCCAGGAGGTGGAGACCAACCTGAGCAACAGAGAGAGAGCCTGACTCTACAAAAAAAAAAAAAAAAAAAATTACCAACATTAGCCAGGTGTGGTGGCATGTGCCTGCAGTCCCAGCTACTCAGGAGGCTGAGGAAGGAGGATCACTTGGGCCGTGAAGGTGGAGGCTGCGGTGAGCTATGATTGCACCACTGCCCTCCAGCCTCGGAAACAGAGGGAGACCTGGTCTCAAAAACAAAACAAAGGCCAGGCACTGTGGCTCACGCCTGTAATCCCAGCACTTTGGGAGGCCAAGGCGAGTGGCTCACCTGATGTCAGGAGTTCAAGACCAGCCTGGCCAACATGGCGAAACCCCGTCTCTACTAAAAATACAAAAATTAGCCAGGAGTGGTTGTGGGTGCCTGTAATCCCAGCTACTCGGGAAGCTGAGGCAGGAGAATCGCTTGAACCCAGGAGGTGGAGGTTGCAGTGAGCCGAGATCGCACCACTGCACTACAGCCTGGCAACAGAGCAAGACTCCGTCACAACACCACCACAAACAAAACACAGACTAGTTCTTGGCTTCCCGTGGCAAAAGCCTTGGCCGCCTCATTTTGGTCATTAACACCATACACGGAGCCACTAGTCTTCTGTTCTTCTCCCAGGGGGACAGGAGTTGTGTGTGAGGAGGTGGCCAGAAGGAGGGGAGGGTGGAGAACTGGAGCTTGGAAGCAAGGCGTGGTAGGTTTAACCCACACTGACAACTGCCCGATGGACTTCTGGGTGGCAGAAATGAGACTGGGAGATGCTGTTTCTCCTGTCCCTGCCTGCTCACCGCCACCCCATCTCTGGTCTTTAGACCTTCCCTGCCTTCACGTCTCTCCTACTTTGTGTGTGCCTGCAGCACAGGCATTGCTGGGAAGCTGACTAGAAAATGCAGAATCTGGGCCAGTATTTTAGTATTTTAGTAGAGATGGGGTTTCACCATGTTGGCCAGGCTAGTTTTGAACTCCTGACCTCATGATCCGCCCGTCTCAGCCTCCCAAAGTGCTGGGATTACAGGTGTGAGCCACCGTGCCCGGCTTGGGCCACCGTGCCCGGCTTGGGCCTTTTTTTTTTTGTCTTGCTCTGTCTCCCAGCTAGAGTGCAGTGGCACAATCACAGCTCACTGCAACCTTGAGCTCCTGGGCTCAAGCAGTCCTCCCACTTCAGTGGAAGTATCCTGAGGAAACTCTCGGAGGTTCTTAAGGGGTAGCCCCTGATATAAGGAGAGGTAGTGACCACCCTCAACTGAGACACAACCTGACCTAGCTCTTGTCCCAGGTCCCGTCAGGTGTTGCAAAGATCCCACAAAATGGCAAATGCACCCCAAACACAGCCAGCATAGTGCTCTGCTCTCCACAGCAGTGAAAAATGAAACCACTGAGTTATCCACCCGCAAGTTTATCCAGCTGTTAAAACAATGCCAGGGCACGGTGGCTCACGCCTGTAATCCGGCACTTTGGGAAGTGGAGGTGGGAGGATTGATCGAGGCCAGGAGTTCAAGACCAGCCTGGGTAACAGAACAAGCCCACCCCCGCCCCGTGACCATCTCTACAAAAGATTATAAAATTAGCTGGGCATGGTGGCAGGTGCTCATAGTCCCAGCCACTGGGGAGGCTGAGGTGGGAGGATCACTTGAGCCCAGGGGTTGGAAGCTGCAGTGAGCCACTGCATTCCAGCCTGGGCAAGAGAGACCTGTCTCTAAAGAAAAATTTAGAAAAATGATAAGGACACAGTGAAAGGACAGGGTGAGCACATCTGCAAAGATGGTCACCAAAGTCAGGTCTCCCGTAGCCACACCTTGTATGGTTCCTGCCCACATCTGTGGGTGCCTTGTGACTTACCCTACCCTAGAGAAAGCAGTGCAAGCGAAGCTGTGCCGGTTCTCAGCCCAAGCCGCAGAGCCTGGCAGTTCCTGCTTTTGCTTGTGCGAACCGAGTCCTCAAGGAGCCTGTCCACCTTGCTGTAGAGGCCCCGTGAAGGATGAGAGGCCCAAGACCTCGGGGAAAAGACCAGCTGTCCAGGCATCTCTCAAACAGCAGCACTCACCTCGCATGCTCCAGCCCAGCCAGGCCTCCAGTGACTGCAGCCGGAGCGGTGGCCACAGAACCACTCAGCTGAGTCCTGTCAACCCTCAGCATCGGGAGATAGTAATAGAAATGGCCTAAAAGCCACCAGACTGGAGAGGGGTGGGATTGTTAGTAACAGATAACCCGAAGAGCAGGCTACCTTCTCTCAGCCTGTGAAGTATGCAAGAGAGGACAATATTATCAGTGGTTCCTTTCCCGCTTTATTTTTTAGCTGCTTTTTGGGTTTTATACAATGAACAAGTATTACTTGTAGAAGCAAATGATGTCATCCTTTATGATAAAATCCATTTCTGTTTTTTTAAAAAAAGCTCTTGTGGACAGATGAACATCTAAGTACTGGGCACACCTCCAGCCCTCCCCCTTCTACTGAAGGTCATTGCCTGTTGCTAGAAAGTTCTTTCCCAGGTATGCAGCTGTTTCCACTTGAGGCCGCAGTTCTGGGGAACAGACTGCCCCAACCCTAAAGGGAGTCAGATCTCTTTAGTTCCCCCCTCCTCGATACGACAAAGTCCCTTCTCTGTGGCCACTGATGGAAACCTGGAACCCCCTTTTGATGGTGGCACAGCGTCCTCAGCCTCGACACAGCAGCTGGGGTTTGAGCTGTCCATGTGCACCCCTACCCTGGTGTCCCCACAGCTGTGGCCATTGGCTCTCTCTGTCACTGTCAGTGAACATCAGGGCTTGGTCAGAAGATGAAATCCAGAGGGGGAGAGATCAGCAGAGGCACCTCAATGAGAAAGATGCTGTTTTGCTCAGCCAGAAAAGGGCTGCCTGGCATTCACCGCTGAACTATGACCCCGTGAGGGTGAACCACTCCGAGGAGGAATCAGGCCTGATGATGCAAGGGTACCTACGGGAGGGGCGGGCGAAGCATGTACAGGCAGGCTTTGCATACTCTGTCCAATCTCATAAATGAACATTTTAGACTTTCTCGAAGCTACTGATGAAAGCATCACACTTCAGTCTAACAGTTAAATAGCATCTAATTCTGACTGGTAACGAAGAGGTGGCAGACACTCTAAAATCAGCTCTCATGGGGAAGAAAGCACACTTATAGAAGGAACCTTGAAAAATAAAATCCAGGACGGCTTTTATTGATGCACCCATGATGAGCCACCCACAATCTGGAAGGGATGATTATGTTAATACAGTAATCATCGCCAAAGCAAATTAAAATACAAAGGTTATCTGCAACAGCTTTGCAGTGACATGATGCCTTCATAAATTAAGGAAACTGGCTGCCCATCACGGCTGCTCACTTCATGGTCTTCACAAAATCTTCCCCCTTCTTGATGGAGGCCTTCAGCTCGGGGATGGCCTCGGCGATCATCTTCTCCTCAAAAGAAGAGACTTTGCCGATGCCCAGGTTCTTCTCAATGCCCTTTTTCTGTGGGAGAGAGGGAGGTGGGAACATGTTGAGATGAAGTTTCCAGGGAAATGCTTGTTACAGAAACCCTGACCTGTCGCTTCATCAGCCCTGCAGAGGAGTGCGTCTACACCTGCGGGCTCTGGGTACCTTGCTGGGGGGCGCCTTGCTAACTGGATCGGTAGGTCTGGACTGTGGTCAGGAATGTGGGCCTCAGAGTCAGAGGGTGCTAGGTGGGGCTCCTGTCATCGTCACTGCCTAGGTAGGTACCCTGGACAATGCCTGACCTTCCAAATGTTTCCTTAGCTATAAAACAAGCACCAACCACCTCCACGCACACGAGGACAGTGCGACAAGCACCTGGATGCCAGGCACTCAATCATCAGGAACACTCCAGTGCATTCTCCCCAACAGAGCCTGTTTCTGGGTTCTTGTCTCTTCCCCAAAAAACGACTGAGAAACACCGTCACAGTCGCCTAAACCACATGTCACTAAGTAGGTGAATGTCTGACACTGGCAATAACAACAAGTGTCCCTGCCACCGTCTCACCTCCAGAAACAGCATCAGCCTTAGACCTCACTTCGACTCAGTCCCCTCCTACCGCCTCCCCTGGCTCAAGGGCCTCTGAGAGCCGGGTGTCTCACCTGCAGGCCCCGCCTCCACACACCTACACCGAGAACAGAACTACACTGCTGAGTGCCTCTCTCTCACCAAGGCCTGGGGCCATAGCTGAAGGATCTTTCAGTATCGGAGCGTCTCCGAGAAAGGCCCTGGTGTGGCCCAGCGAGCCACGATACTTTCTGGCCACACAATGAAGGCAACCACACATCTGCCTGATTTCAGCCCACATGTGAGAAATGGAAACCCAGCTTGAGGGCTTCTGAGTGAGGCCTAAGGGTTTCTGCTTGCTGAAGACTCAGGCTGTCTGGCCTGGGCACACTCTGGAAGAGGAATGAGGCCTTGCAGCCCCTGCAGTCAGAACAAGATGAACAAGGAGCGACAGAGAGGTGTTCAGGCGGGGTAGGGAGGCCTCCCTGGGCTGCCTGGGGACCCACTGCCGAACTGCAGGGAAGGAGACCCACTTGCTGGGAGGTTTGTGTTTCGCAGTCTGTCCCAGCTCTTCATTCTCGGGTGCGCTTCCACCCTCGAAAACCCCCGTGCTCGCCCCGCAGGGACAGGCAGTTACTGCACAGAGGGACGGGGGAGCTCCTGAGGCTGAAGCAGAAGGAACGCCCCTTCTCCAGCGTCAGAAGAACCCACGTCCAGATACGTACCCCCAGCAGCAGCGGTGTGGAGAAATAGGTACATTCCGTCTCCTGTGACTTCACGAATGAACATTCCACAACGCCTTCCTTTCCGTTCATTGCATCCACAATGGAGAAGACGAAGCGGGCACCGGCATACGCCATGGAGAGGGTGGCGGAGCCTGAGGGGCACAGGCAGGTCAGCCAGGCTGGCACCACAACCGTGTCGCCCAGGTGAGCCGGCCCCACCAGCCAAGGCACCTGCACATCTTCAGCCTGACAGTCGAGAACTTCGGTCAGCACCCCTGATGTTTTTTATACACCAATGGTGTGAAATTGGTTCTGCCACCCTCAAAAATGACTCTCAAACCCACAAAGCAGGCTGAGCTGCCTTCTCACACAGGGATTTCCCATCAGGCAAATGCGAATCAAACACTGCAAAGGACCCATCTGTGCCCAGGGACAAGCAGCATTTCTCCCCAACCCTGAGCTCTCGCAGGGCCTCATGGCACCCAGCCCCAGGCCTGCCTGGCACTCTACCTGCTCCGGCTTTAGCCTTGACCACCTCCGTGCCGGCCTCTTGGATCCGCCCAGTGAGCGCCGTCAGCTGGTCCTGGGGAAAGTCCACCTTGGGAGTGCACTGCAAGCCAAGCCGTGGGGTCAGCGAGTGGCTTCCGGGCCACCACCCCAGGCCCACGGCCTCCTGCCCACGCCCGACCCCTCCTTGCCCTCCCACCACCAGAGCATGGGAAAGGTTTACCATAAAGAAGAAAAAGAAAACCTTATTAAAAAAAAAGGACGCGCTACACTGGACACACTATGGGATAGCCCTCTTCCACAAGGAGCAGCAAAAAAATAATGTTTTTAAAAAAGAGTCAAATCAACTCTGTCGGGAAGTTTAGTGAGTCCCTACTCATGTGTTTTTGGAGGCAGGGTCTCACTGTCGCCCAGGCTGGAGTGGTGCAATCGTAGCTCACTGTAGCCTCTACCTCCCAGGCTCATGCAATTCTTCCGCTTCGGCCTCCCAAAATGCTGGGATTACAGGTGTGAGCCGCTGTGTCCTGCCCTGGACTCATTTTTAAACAAAGCACCTCGCCCACTCCAGCGTAACCAGTAACCTGGTGAGGCTCCCAACAGTGGTTCTCCTTGTGTGATGGAGCCAGTGGCCCTGAGCAGCTTCTGCCCACACTCGCTCCACGACTGACCCTGCCCCGCAACAGAGGGCTGAGGGTCTCTATCCCCCAGGCTGGAGCTGCCTGCAAGGGGAGCCCTTCCAAAACCCGGGGTACGGCCAGGCCTTCTCCAGTCTGCCGGGACCGCCTCAAACAGGTCCTAGTAAAGGGGCTCCTGACCTCGAAGCCCTCACAAGGTCACACACGCATGTACCTGAGAGATCAGGGGGATGATGGTCTTCCCGGCGTGGCCACCGATGACAGGGACGTTGACTCGAGCTGGATCCAAACCCTGGTGACCAAAGCGTGAAGCTGGATGAGTTTTTTTTTAAATAATCAGTCTCCATAGAGACTGTCAAAAATTGCCAGTGCCTACTGTATTGCAAGTCGTCACGGCGGCGTATTGGGAAAAGTTTTCAATTAGTAATAATCGCACCTCAGATAAACCTCATTGGCTACGATACTGCCACTGTGCAAAGCTGAAGCTGGATGAGTTTTAAGCTCTTTGAGCATAAAACATGTCACAGCTGCCCACAGCCCCAACACTGGAAAAGCCCCCAGAACTCAGGGTGGAACACAGTGAGCTGTGAGGACGCCCCATCCCGCCCCTGCTGCACTTGGATTTCCCACCACGGTGCCCCAAAGGGCTGAGCGTAAGAGTCAGCAGGGGCTGTGAGGACTCGCTGCCGTCTGGCCAGGCCACCATAGGTCCTTCCTTCACAGTGAGCGGATGCTGCCTCCTGTGGAGCCCCTGAGCCTGGCATCCTCTTTCCCAGAGCCAGCACGACTCCCCATGTGCAAGCCCAGACTCCTCCCTACACAGAACAATCCACATTCCCTTTTCTTCATGCCCCACGGAGCAAGATTCAAACCCATTCCAGGGCACCCAGGGTGAGAAGTCTGGCACCTCAAACAGAGATCACGACAGAAAGAAGCAACTGACTGATATGGGTCCAAACACCACCACTCAAGGCCGCCTCGTTCTTAAACTGGAGGTACTACACCCCCGAGAATCTGTGAACCGGGTTTTTTGTTTTTTTTTTTTGAGACAGGGTCTCTATCCCCCCGGCTGGAGTGCAGTGGCACAATCTCGGCTGGCTGCAACCTCTGCCTCCTGGGCTCAATGATCCTCCCACCTCAGCCTCCCATGTAGCACACACCTCCATGCCCAACTTATATTTTTTAAATGTTTTGTAGAGATGAGGTGTTGCCATGTTGCCCAGGCTGGTCCTGAACTCCTGGGCTCAAGCCATCCTCCTGCATTGGCTTCTCAAAGTGCTAGGATTCTAGGCATTCACTACTGCGCCCAGCTGAACCACGTATTTCTTAAAACAGACAATAACCCGGTGGGAGTTCTGGTAGGGAGGGGGGCAGCCACCTGCCCCAATGGCCATGCCCGCTGAGAGCCCAGCCCTAGGTTGGGAAAGAAGCCTGGCCTTGGAGAGGGAGGACTGGCCTCACGCACGGGCAAAGCAGGATCTGCTTCATGGAGCCGAGAGCCAAAGACCTGAGAGGCTTAGCTTGGCGGTGTGTAAGCACACACGGGCGGGCACTGTGCGATCACCAGGGATGCAGAATTGAGGGGACACAGTTCTGCTTTCCAGAAGCTTGTCCTCGAATACAAGACTCCTAGAATGGATGTTCCTAAGACAGGGGAAATGGAGGCTTTGCAGCAAAGGGGAGCCTGGCATCAGCCTGGGGGGTCCAGGAGCCATGTTGAAAGGGAATGTGACAGGTGAGAGGATGAGGGAGGAACCAGACACCGGAAGTTTAAGGATACTCATTCTTGATACAATCCAGGAAATTTCCAGAATGTCAGGCAGCCAGGGTAATGACAGTCCACTTCAATGTTGGAGGTGGGGGACAGGGGATCTCACAAAGGACCCCCCATGTAGCTAGTGGCGGCTGTGGTGCAGGGCAGGACTAGGGCCTGGGGCTCGCCCAGCCCTGAGAGCTCACGAGAATGAATGCTGTTGCCTCCAGGACGCTGTCCGCTTCCGGACTGCGGCCACCACAGGGAACTCTACTTACCTGTGCTGACCTGGTCATTCAAACTGTCTCTCTTTTTTTTTTTTTTTTTTTTAATAGAGACAGGGTCTTGCTGTCACCCAGGCTGGAGTGCAGCGGCACATCACAGCTTATTGCAGCCTTGAACTCCCAAGCTCAAGTGATCCTCCCACCTCAGCCTCGCAAAGTTGCTGAGATGACAGGCCTGAGCCACTGAGCCAGGCTTAAACTGTCTCTTGAATTCAAGTGTTTCTCCTGTTCCATGGAACTCCAAAGCCTGGGGTCATGCCTTTTGAACATACACATACTGCCGTGTGTATTACAGTGGGGCACCTCTAATTCCTCAGAAGCAGACCTGCCCGGCCCTCGGGAGTCAAACGAAGGCTGAGGGTGCCGATGTGTACTTCCACCACACTGAGTGCCCGACAGCCTCAAATCTGCCGTCAGAACGAAATGGCCTGAAGTGCAAGAGGATTACTTTCTGGGGCCAAAGGAAGTGGCTCTGCGGGCTCCACCACGGAAGCCAGTGGAAAGCAGGCTGTGCAAGGAAGGACTCCAGACCCGGCGCTGGGACCAAACCAAGTCGACCTCAAGCCACACCCAGCAGTGCAGCCTCGGTCCAGCGGCCCAAGGGCCAGGCACCCGGCCAGGCCCGGACTCTCCAGGGTGAGCTACCACGGGCAACCCAAAAAAGGCAGTGCCAGGGACCAGGGCCAATGACAATTCTGATGCATCAAGACTTCTGGCACTTTCCTCAGTTCTTCATGTTTGCTCATTTTACCATCCTTTATCTAGTGGCCAGCAGGTGAATCCTCCTAGGACCAGTTTTCAGAAGCAAGGAGAAAAGGGAGGACTGGGGGAGCACTGTCCAAATCCAGCCACTGAGAACCCCAGAGAAGGTCTGAAGCTGCAGCGCTCTTTGGGAGAAGGAAGACAGCAAGAGCGGCGAGCCAGCCGCGAGCCAGAGTTGATGCCTGCAGGGGCCACGTGCCTGGATCTCACAGGAGACACGGGCTACTTCCACCAAGGGAGCCCCAAGTGACACGTGACCTGAACAGGCCCGGTGAGTTCCATGCCTGCAAATGGGCAGGGGTGGCGGGAGACGTTCAGAAAGGTCACCTGAGCAACACCCACGCCGCCCTTACCTTCAGCTCTGCAACGAAGGTGTTGGCTCGGACGATGTCCAGGGTTGTCACGCCGAAGATCTTGTTGGGGTTGTATGCTCCGTGCTTCTTGAAAACTTCTGCTGTGATGGGGATAGTGGAGTTGACCTACGACATCCAAGAGACAGGTGTGACTTGCCCCGGGTTCCGAGAGCAGGGCCAAGCCAGAGAACGTCAGATCACTAACGAGTCCAAAGACGCCAAATTAAACCGCCCTGTGTGATAACTCTGTGTACCGGCAAGCCACCCGCCACACTGGACAGGCAACACCCTGTGAACAAAGAAACCCTTTACTGTAGAGGATGCTTCTTCCCTTGGTGGCCCTTCAGCGATCGACTGAAATGTGTGATGATGGCTCCCCGGGTCACCTTCTGCTCGGCCCGGCCTCACAGCGGAATGGCCGCTCCTGATGTGAGAGTGGCGCCCAGCGGCTGTGTGCACCAAGGAAGCAGGCGCACCGGCAGTTCTGTCCCTCTGGGCTGCAACCCTGCGCAGGTCACCCTAACTCTCCGGGACCTGTTTTTTTCATCTGTTAAGTGGGGGAAATGACTACCTCATGAAGTCGTTGTAAAGACTAAATGACTTCACACATTTTTGTTACGTCCTCTTCCAGAGTCCCGGTGAGTGCTGAACATGTCACCCGGGACACCGGAAGAGGACATAACAGCAAGGTTTCTATTAGGCACTGCTTAGCTTCCCAGCAAAGCAAACAGCAGCTCTCTACGTGGGACCCACCACCCCGAGGAGGGCGAGCTTGTGGGGAAGACAGGACCCTTGTCTCTGGCTGCTGTTTAGCAAGTGAGCACCAGGCCCTGAAGGTCAGGCTGGGGAACCATGGCCGCCCTCTCGACGAGGGCGCGGCACTCAATGTTTCTGAGTAAGTAGCGACCTACAAAACCAGTGAGCAGGGCCTGAGGTGGCTGTGTGTGCCTGAGACTGTGTGTGAGTGAGGGGATGGGGATGACAGGGGACTAGGAATGCAAATGCTCAGTAGAATGGAGTCCCACCTTACCCATGGTTTACTTTCTGCTGTTTTAATTACCAGTAGTCAACTGAGGTCTGAAATTATTAAATGGAAAATTCCAGAATTAAAGAATGCATGGGTTTTCTTTCTTTTTTTCCCCTAAGAATTCGTGGGTTTTAAAGCAGCCGGGCGCAGTGGCTCACACCTGTAATCCCAGCAGTTTGGGAGGCCAAGGCAGGCAGATCACCTGAGGTTGGGAGTTCAAGACCAGTCTGACCAACATGGTGGAACCCCGTCTCTACTAAAAATACAACAGTTAGCTAGGTGTAGTGGTGCCTGCCTGTAATCCCAGCTACTCAGGAGGCTGAGGCAGGAGAATCACTTGAACCTAGGAGGCAAAGGTTGCTGTGAGCCGAGATCGCACCACTGCACTCCAGCCTGGGCGACAGAGCAAGATTTCATCTCAAAAAAAAAAAAAAAAAA
>PVKV010009264.1:39633-57057 GCA_004027835.1 Alouatta palliata | reverse complement strand
AGTGATCACAGTGTTTGTGTTCCAGTTGTCTTACTTCACTTTCTAACAGCCCCAAAGCACAAGAGTAGTGATGCTGGCAATTTGGATAAAGAAGAGAAGCGGGCCGGGCGCAGTGGCTTATGCCTGTAATCCTAGCACTTTGGGAGGGTGAGGTGGGTGGATCACGTGATGTCAGGAGTTCAAGACCAGCCTGGCCATCGTGGTGAAACCCCATCTTAAAAAAAAAAAAAAAGAAGAAGAAGAAGAGAAGCCATGAAGTATAAAGTACCTCCCTTAAGCGAGAAGGTAAAAGTTCCTGACTAAAGGGAAGGAAATCGCTTTTATTACAGTATCTTGTTATGATTGTTTGTTGTTGTTAATCTCTCACTGTGCCTTGTTTATAAACTAACTTATCACAGGTGTGTATGCCTAGGAAAACACACGGTACATACAGGGTTCAGTACTACCCACAGTTTCAGGCACCTACTGGGCTCTTGGAAAGCACTTCCCTTGGATAAGTAGCGGCTGTCGTATAACAAAAAGGGAATCAGCAGGCCATCACAATCCTGGCTGAAAGGCTTAAGAATACACTTCTCTTCAGGTGGGGAAACTAAAGCAGAGAGAGACACGATCTGCCCAAAGCCAGAGGCTGGCTGGCTGGCTGGCTGTTATAGCTCTCCTTTAGTTCATGCCGGGAGGAGTCCTGAGGAAATGCACGGCCGGGCCCCTGCTTAGTGCACCTGACCTCTCCAGCCCAGCTCACTCATCTGTGTACCCCTCAGCACATCAGCAGCCTTTGCTGCAAATCATAAGCTTCTCATGCACTGCCGGCGCCTATGTGCCTGCCACAGCTGCGAGAGCTGGGTGCTGCCATACTCACCGGATTGGCAATGACGCAGATCATGGCTTCAGGGCAGTGCTGGGCACAGGCAGCAGCCAGGGTAGCCACAATCGTGGCGTTGGTATTAAACAGGTCGTCCCGGGTCATGCCTAGAAATGATCCAATGTGAGATGTTAACAGAGAACACGACACATTTCCAGATAGGTGGCATGTACTGAGCGCCAGCTGTTACAGGAAATTTAGCCACTCAAGGTCCCCGTTTCAAGTCATTCTCTCTTGTAGGGTAAATAATCCAGTATGATGAGTCCCAGAAGAGAGGTCCGTGGGAGTGGATCGGGGAAGGGAAGCAGGGAGGACAACATCTGAGAAGGACCATCAGGAATTAATAAGAACCCCCAAGGTAGAGTGGGGCCGAGGAGAGAGAAGGGCGTTCTGTGCACAGAGGCACAAGGGGAATGGCAAGAGGACTTTGACCCGAGGCCAACCAAGAGATGTGACCTTTGCCCCACAGGCAACAGGACACAGTGCCATTTTTCCTGCAACGAAGCAATCAGATTAAATCCATTTTTAATAGAAAATAGATTTAATCCCCACATCTTCACCTGGGGAGGTACTTGACAAGGCTTTCAAACACAAACCTGGTTTTCTGGGGACTCCAGCCGGAATAACTACCACATCGCAACCTTTCAGGCAGTCGGGCAGCTGTTCAGGTCCGAGGTAGCCTAGAACAAACATCCCACAAGAGAAATTTCACCTTTTCTGATTCAGAGAGGCCTGGAAAGCTCAGCCCCTGGCCTTAATGCAACTAACGGCCTCAAGAAAGGCTAGAAGGCCCCGCCTGTAACATGACTTCCTTCTGTTGATGACTGCTGCCCTGTGAGTGGACAATCCCTGTGCCAGGAACCCTCCCCTTTTACCCGCTTTCCCCAGCCTCTCCCTGCCCAGGCCCCATCTAGGATGGGTCAGCCCTCCAGGTTTCCACAAAAGCGAGCTGAGCCATTGCCTGTCTTCATCCTACTCGTGAGCACTTGTAAGTCACTCTTGGCATTCTTACTCTGGTTAGAATTCGAGGAGCTGCTCATTCCCCCTCACCACCATCCTGATGAGAACTCCTTTTTCTTTTGAGATGGAGTCTCGCTTTGTCACCCAGGCTGGAGTGCAATGGTGTGATCTCGGCTCACTGCAACCTCCACCTCCCGGGTTCATGTGATTCTCCTGTTTCAGCTTCCCAAGTAGCTGGGATTACAGGCATGCACCACCACGTTTGGCTAATTTTTGTATTTTTAGTAGAGAAGGGGTTTCACCATGTTGGCCAGGCTGGTTTTGAACTCTGACCTCAAGTGATCCACCCACCTTGGATCCATGCACTGGGATTACAGGCATGAGCCAGTTTGCCACCCCAAACTCCTTGATCAGGAGGCACTGAAGCCCAGGAAAGAAAACGCCCTGTGTTGACAGACTCTAAATATTACCATTTCGTTCACTCCTATCATCTGAAGGAAAAAGTATGTTTTCAAAGATTTCAGGGAAATTTGCTACAATATCCAAAATCTGCCTTGATCTTGACTTTTTCCTTCTTGCAGGAGGCTTCAGAAACTTAAATATATGGCCCAAAAGAAAATGGGCAAACCTGGCCAGGCACGGTGGCTCATGCCTGGAATCCCAGCGCTTTGGGAGGCGGAGGCGGACAGATCACCGGAGGTCAGGAGTTTGGGACCAGCCTGAACAACATGGAAAAATCCCGTCTCTACTAAAAATACAAAATTAGCCAGGTATGGTGGCACATGCCTGTAATCCCAGCTACTCGGGAGGCAGAGGCAGGAGAATCGCTTGAACGCGGAAGGTGGAGGTTGCGGTGAGCCAAGATCTCGCCATTGCCTGGGTAACGAGAGCCAAACTCTGTCTCAAAAAAAAAAAAGCCGGGCGCGGTGGCTCACGCCTGTAATCCCAGCACTTTGGGAGGCCGAGGCGGGTGGATCACGAGGTCAAGAGATCGAGACCATCCTGGTCAACGTGGTGAAACCCCGTCTCTACTAAAAATACAAAAATTAGCTGGGCGTGGTGGCATGCGCCTGTAGTCCCAGCTACTCAGGAGGCTGAGGCAGAAGAATTGCTTGAACCCAGGAGGCGGAGGTTGCGGTGAGCCGAGATGGCGCCATTGCACTCCAGCCTGGGTAACAAGAGCGAAACTCCGTCTCAAAAAAAAAAAAAAAAGAGAAAGAAAATGGGCACAGCCGTTCAGAGAACTCTGGAAGGTGCATGAACATAAGATTTGACAGGCAGCCTCTCTCCAGTTGTTTATACCAACTGCAGACTCATGTAAACACCATCAGACGTGGTATCCTCATATGCTGTCTGCAGGGAAAGAAACTGGTAGAACCTTTCTGGATAGCAATTTGGAACTTTACAGTAAAAGCTTTGAATATTTATACCTACTAACTCTATGTTCAGAACTCTAAGAAACAAGATATAAAGATAAAGATCTGTACCGCAACTTCCATTAACATATCAATACTTATAGAAGAAAATAGGAAACAGCCAATGGTCAACAGTAGGGCTATAATACATGATAACTGACAGCTTTAAAAATGATTTAATCAAGGATTTGGCTGGGCGCAGTTGCTCACACCTGTAATCCCAGCAATTTGGGAGGCCGAGGTAAGTGAATCACCTGAGGTCAGGAGTTTGAGACCAGCCTGGCCAACATGGTGAAACCCTGTCCCTGCTAAAAACACAAAAATTAGCCAAGCATGGTGGCACATGCTTGTAGCCCCAGCTACTCAGGAAGCTGAGGCAGGAGAATCACTTGAATCTAGGAGGGGGAGGTTGCAGTGAGCCAAGATCGTGCCACTATGTTCCAGTCTGGGAGACAGAGCAAGACACTCTGTCTCAAAAGAAAAAAAAAATATTGTGAAGGTTAAATAAGCAGCATGTAGACATACACTTAATTAGGAATGATTTCTTCTTTTTGAGACAGGCTCTTGCCCTCTCACCTACCTAGGCTGGAGTGCAGAAGTGTCATCAGGGCTCACTGGAGCCTCAACCTCCTCGACTCAAGTAATCCTCCCATCTCAGCCTCCCAAGTAGCTGGGACCACAGGTGCCCACTACCAGGTCCGGCTAATTTTTGTATTTTTTTTTTTTTTTTTTTTTTGAGACAGAGTCTCGCTCCGTCGCCAGGAGCCAGACTGGAGTACAATGGCGTGATCTCGGCTCACTGCAACCTCCGCCTCCTGGGTTCAAGCAATTCTCCTGCCTCAGCCTCCCGAGTAGCTGGGACTACAGGCACGTGCCACCACGCTCAGCTAATTTTTGTATTTTTAGTAGAGACGGGGTTTCACCATGTTGGCCAAGATAGTCTCGATCTCCTGACCTTGTGATCCGCCCGCCTCGGCCTCCCAAAGTGCTGGGATTACAGGCGTGAGCCACCGCGCCCGGCTAATTTTTGTATTTTTGTGTTGAGATGAGGCTGGTCATGTTGCCCAGGCTGGTTTTGAACTCCTGGGCTCAAGCAATCCTCCTGACTTGGCCTCCCAAAGTGCTGGGATAACAGGCGTGAGCTGCTGCACCACGTCCAATGAACGATTTCTTTGACAGCATTTACTGGATATCCAACACTGCCTTGAGTGAATGGGCAGATTTCTCTAAGAGGCCGTGCTTTTTGACAAGCTATCAAGATGACCCTGGGTTGGAGGGAAGGTGGCCCGCAGCTGGGAACACCACCTTACTGCCCCCAAATCCTCACCAGAGTTCCCGACACTTTCCTCTTCCCCATCCTCATACCACATTCCAAATTAGAAAAAGTAGAAAATGGGGCCAGCTGTAGTGGCTCACGCCTGTAATCCCAGCACTTTGGGTGGCTGAGGCAGGCAGATCATGAGGTCAGGAGTTCGAGACTAGTCTGACCAACATGGTGAAACCCCAACGCTACTAAAAATACAAAAATTAGCCAGGCGTGGTGGTTTGCACCTGTAATCCGAGCTACTCAGAAGGCTGAGGCAGGAGAATCGCTTGAACCCGGAAGGTGGTGGTTGCAGTGAGCCAAGATCATGCCACTGCACTCCAGCCTGGGTCACAGAGCGAGACTCCGTCGCAAAATAAAATAAAATAAAAATAAAGAAAAAGTAGAAAATGGGATGATTAGGCTCCCTCACATTTCTACGACACTGCTGCTTCAATTTTAATAGACCCAAGTCTAAGAGGGTGTAATCGCTAGTAAAATTTAAAAGTAAAACAAACACGGAAACCCCAAGTCTCTAACTGTCTAGCTTCATCTAAGAATCACACTCAAAACTCAGATCCTGGCCTACTAGGGAGAGGATGCAGGTCTCTAGGGTCAGCACGCCCAGTACCTTTCACAGTGGCTTTGGTCTCGATGTGGCTCAGATCTGCGGCTACTCCAGGTGTGTGCGCGATATCATAGAGAGTCAGGCGGCTCACCAAGGGGCTGTTCTTCAGGAGTAGCGAAAGGGGCTGCCCAATGCCTCCAGAAGCCCCCAGCACGGCTACTTTAGCATTGTTCTAAAAAGAGGCACAGAGAAAGGACTCTTAGGATGAAATGATAATGAAAAGGATTCACATGCTATCCTGCAAAAATGTCGCACTGGGCCTCTTCTTACTGCAGGTGCCAAAGCAAGGTACAATCACTGTATTTGTATCGGTGTCACTCTGGTAGAATTATGGACCTTCATTCCAAAGGTCCACTTTCTTTTTTTGAGTCTTGTTCCGTTGCCAGGCGCCAGGCTGGAGTACAGTGGTGCAATCTTGGCTCACTGCAACCTCTGCCTCCTGGGTTCAAGCAATTCTCCTGCCTCAGCCTCTTGAGTAGCTGGGACTACAGGTGCCCATCACCACGCCTAGCTAATTTTTTGTATTTTTTAGTAGAGACGGGGTTTCACCATGTTGGCCAGGATGGTCTTGATCTCTTGACCTCGTGATCCACCTGCCTCATCCTCCCAAAATGCTGGGATTACAGGCGTGAGCCACCGCACCCGGCCCAAAGGTCCACTTTCAAATGGGGAGAATTTATGTCTATAGAGGCTGTGATCCTCAGGGTACTTCAAAACCCTCCTGAAAGATGAAGAACAAGCTTGACTCCATCAGGCAGCTGGACTGGTAATAGCAGCCTTACATTCAACCTGCAGCTTTCAAAACTATAAACACACACTGAGTGCCTAGCAGCAGCCCCTCCCAGTAACTGAGGTTGCAGGAAGAGCCCTGCTGGCTCTGCAGGAGACTGGTAATGAGATGTTTTAGGAGCAGAGAGAAGTCGGTCACAGGAGCCCCTGGTGCAAAGGGAAGATGGGGCGGGGCAATCAACTCCCTGGAGGGATGGGGAATCAGGGAAGCAACTTCCAGCTGGCGCCTAAGGCAAGATGAGGAGCTGCTTAAGAAGAGGTGGATGGGGGCTGGGTGCAGTGGCCCATGCCTGTAATCCCAACACTTCGGGAGGCTGAGGCAGGTGGATCACGAGGTCAAGAGATCGAGACCATCCTGGCCAACATGGTGAAACCCCGTCTCTACTAAAAATACAAAAAATTAGCTGGGCATGGTGGCATGCGCCTATAATCCCAGCTACTCGGGAGGCTGAGGCAGAACTGCTTGAACCCAGGAGGCGGAGGTTGCGGTGAGCCGAGATTGTGCCACTGTACTCCAGCCTGGATAACAAGAGTGAAACTCCGTCTCAAAAAAAAAAAAAAGAGGTGGACAGGGGAATGCACATTGCGAAAGGCTCCATCCCTCCTAGGTGAGTCGGATCTGTCATCTTGGGCTCCAGTATCTCACACCTGTTCTCCAGAGGTGTGTATCAGAATCACCTGCTGAGCTAACGAAGCCTACCCAGAACTAGGCTCCTGGGAGCGGGATGGGGCTTAGGCCTTGGCATTTTTGCCATCTTCCCCAGGTAATTTTGATACCAAACAGTTTGAGAATCACTGCTTCATACCAGGATCATCAGAAGAACAAGTAGCAAAGTTGTCAGGTCTCCATATGCAAGCCTGGAGCCTGAAAGGCTAAGTCTTGCTTGCCTCCGCTGATGTCTCCCACCCCTTCACCTGCGTTCGCCACGGTCCCTAATTGCCTAGCTTCGGAGCTTCCCCGTACAAGACAACAAGCTGCTCACCCAACCCTGCCATTGTAACTGAACTTGTGGTCGTGTATACTCCCTTGCCTCTACCCCCCATCACTGTAACTGAACTTACTCTGCAACACCCCCACCCCCCAAAAAACTACCCAAACCTATAAAACCAACTCCTATCCCGCTGCCCTTTGCTAATGCCCTTTTTGGCCTTAACCCACCTGCACCCAGGTGAATTAACAGCCATGTTGCTCACATAAAGCCTGTTTGGAGGGTCTCTTCACTCAAAGTGTGCGTTTCTCAACAAAAGTAGCAGCTGGCCCTGGGCATTTCAGCTTGGAACAGTTAGGGAAACCCTGAATCCAGCAATCACTCCCGTTATTCAAATATTCAAAGGCTCCCCTCTGGGTCTCACTCAAGGTCTGACCAAAATTCCAGCCACCCCCAGGGGAGCCTGTTTCCACTCTAAACTCACAAATGAGAAGTGGAGCCTGTTCCTGGCAGGCAGGCAGGTAGCTGCCAGTGACAGAAGAGACAAACTGTAATCCCAGCATTTTGGGAGGCTGAGGCAGGCGGATAATGAGGTCAAGAGGTGGAGACCATCCTGGCCAACACAGTGAAACCATCTCTACTAAAAATACAAAAATTAGCTGGGCATGGTGGTGCATGCCTGTAGTCTCAGCTACTCGGGTGGCTGAGGCAGGAGAATTGCTTGAACCCGGGATGCAGAGTTTGCAGTGAGCCGAGATTGTGCCACTGCACTCCAGCCTGGTGACAGGACAGAGTAAGACTCTGTTTCAAAAAAGGTGAACCCGTCTGCCCGGAAACTTAAACCTGTCAGACCCACTCAGAACCTGAGGTTGGGCAGCCTCACCCACTTCTGGATCTTCAACTCTCACTCCTACATCTTGAATCTCTGGGACTCCCAAACTGCATTCCCAGTTGTTAGGCATTCCATGGGTTCCACAAACCCAACTGTCCATTTATCCTGCCCCCCCCATCCCTCATCCCAAGTGGCACTTGCGTTCGCTAAACGTAAACTTTTAGAACCATCCTCTGCCGCCTCCTTCTTCCTTATCAGAGACATAAAGTCAGGACAGGAAGAACTTGGCAGCTCAACCACCCTCCTGACCCGCTCCTCTTCTTCATTCTGTTCCATTATCTAACTTAGGTACTCAGCGACATCTCCAAACCACCCTTCCCCAAAATCAAAGTCTTAATCGTTTCACTCCCGTGCTGAAATATCTGGCTGGCCTGGTGCTGTGCACCTGTAGTCCCAGCTACTCAGGAGGCTGGGACGGGAGATCACGTGAGCCCAGGAGTTGAGGCTGCCGTGAGCCATGATGGAGCCACTGCACTCCAGCCGAGGCATAAGATTCCACTTCCTTAAAAAAAAAAAAAAAAAAAATCTTCTGGGCCAGGAGTGGTGGCTCAAACCTATAATCCCAGCACTTTGGGGAGGCCGAGGTGGGTGGATCACCTGAGGTCAGAAGTTCCAGACCAGCCTGGCCAACATGGCAAAACCCCATCTCTACTAAAAATACAAAAATTAGGCAGGTGTCATAGACCACACCTGCGGATCCCAGCTACTCAGGAGGCTGAGGCAGGAGGATCGCTTGAGCCCAGGAGTCGGTTGCAGTGAGCCAAGATCACACCACTGTACTCCAGCCTGGGCGACAGAATGAGACTCTGTCTCAAAAAAAAATGAAATTGGTCCCCTCTTCCCTAACACAAGTACCCCACAATCCCCATTTTTCTTGTGTGTTCATCACTATTTTAAGATACCTTATAAGAAGGGAGTGCAGTAAAATATCTAGTAATTTCCATGAAAGCAAGGACTTCTGTGTTTTGTTCACCACTGTATTTCCAGTATCCAGCTCAATAAATATGTCGAGTATCTGAAAGTCCTACCAAAACTCAACTACAGGCCGGGCACAGTGGCTCATGCCTATAATCCCAGCCCTTTGGGAGACCGAGGAGGGTGGATCACCTGAGGTTGGGAGTTCAAGACCAGCCTGACCAACATGGAGAAATCCCGTCTCTACTAAAAAATACAAAATCAGCTGGGCGTGGTGGCGCATGCCTGTAATTCCAGCTACTCAGGAGGCTGAGGCAGGAGAATCGCTTGAACCGAGGAGGTGGAAGTTGCGCTGCGGTGAGCCGAGATTGCACCATTGCAATCCAGCCTGGGCAACAAGAGCGAAACTCTGTCTCACAAAAACAAACAAACAAATAAACAAAAAAACACCTCAACCACTCCCTGGACACCATTCTTCCCTGTCAGCTGCCCCTCCCCCAGACCTCACCATAGAACTTCATCGCCTCTACCTGTCCTAAGTTTACTCGTTTCTGTCCCATCTCAAGTGCCCCTTGTCACTTATCTTGGTATCCCCAGCAGCACCCAGCAGAGTTGTTGGCAACTTATGATGGGGTCGCCTGTGGGAACCCACTGCAAGTTGAAAATATACAAAGTTAAAAACTCGCCTTTTGACTTATGGTATTATCAACTTGCGAAGGGTATGGGAAGTAGCCATAAATCCAGGAGCTTTATTTTTCAAGTGAACTGGATGTACAGGAAACTGGAAGTGAGAACTTCAATGATAAATGTGGATTCCCCTTTAAAATTATCTCCCTCTTGGGCGTCGTAATTAAAGGGCAACGCAGGCACCCCCTGGGTTCTCAAACTTAGGTTTAATTCGATTCACTTGGTAAAAATGCGGAAACCCCGGTCTTACCCTTCTTCAATGAGCCCAGGCCTCTATTCTTTATTAGCTTTCAGGTGATTCTGACACACAGCAGAGTTTAAGAACCACCGTCCTGGAAGACGGCTAAAAATAGCTTTGGCTTAAGTGGTCGCGGGCCAAGTCCAGCACCGTGTTAAGACACCTGGAGGCCGGATCAGTCCCGCCTACAGCGGAAGAGATCCTTCAAAAAGGTTAAGAGGAAGCCGTCTTCAGGTCAGAAGAGCTGAATTTTAATCCTCTGGCCACATGGCTGTGTAACCTTGGACCAGTTCTCTAGCCTCGGTGCCTCGGTTTGTCCATACTACGGAGTTGGAAATTACACGATTTCTTTTATTCACGCACACTCACACGGATGCAGCAAGAAGGAGCTACGTCAAAGCAATGGAAAGCTGCAGAAAAAACGTAAGTTTACTTTCAGATCCAGAGCCTTGGTTTCCCAACCTTGAAGGCGTGCAGGCCAGGAGCAAGTCCTCCGGCGAATATGTGGGACCCCTGCCAAATGCACCAGCCCTGGAGCGGGACTACCTCGTCCCCTTCTCCCCAGCTTTCTCCCCTGCACCTCCCTGCCAGTGTCAGGGCCTGTGCCGGGCGCCAGAGCCTGAGCCTGCGCTCCAGGCTGGCCTGGAGATGGTCAGAGCTGCCCGCGAACCAGGGACGCACGTGGCCCGGGCCGGGGGTCCTCCGCATGCAGCCCGCCCCTCGTCGGGCTTACCTGGGCCGAGGTGCTGAAGCTACGGCGGAGAGCGGCGCTGGCAGGCCGGGCGAGGGAGGAGAGCATGGCTGGAGCGGGCGGGGCGCGGACCGGCAGGCACAGGAGCTGGCCACGGGCAAGTGACTCCAACGACCTCCACACTGCGCAGCGCTCCCGGCTCCGTTCCGTGGGGCCTCGCGAGAGTGACAGGACTTCCGGTTGCACTCACCTCCCAGATCTCGTGAGATCACGGCCACTTCCGGGAGTCGGAAAGGAAGGCTCCGGGACGCGTTTGGCAACCCAGGTTTTTAGTTGGGGCTTAGCGTGGCTGTCTGTGTGGCCGGTGGGGGACCTGCGGTCGGAGTGGGAGGGACAGTTCGCATCTGAGAGGTGGAAGAGGACGGGCTTTAGGCTGAAAGCGACTTAGAGGAGCCATTTTTCCAGGTGGGGCCCCAGACAGAGGCTCGGATCCGGGAGTTGGAGTGCGTCCCAGATCCGAGCCCCCGACCTCAGCCAAACCCATTCCTCCCGCCCCTGGAGGCCAGAGAGGGCTCTGAGCTCCGGAAAGTCAGGGCCAGGAGAGGCTGAGAGTTCTTGGGCGGGGTGGGAGGAAGGGGCCGTCTACTCAGATCTGGGTCGTCGTCCCCCAAGTTGCAGAGACCCTTGCGTTCAGGTTTACAAAGCTTTATAGCGACGCCACTGCTGGTAATGGCGACCTCCAGCCCTGCGAGTTTTAGAGGACCACTGCTCTGTGTTCCGGATGAGCAAATAGGTTGTAGGGACAACAGCTTCCATGGTCATACAGTTCCTACCTTCTTTAGCCTGCCCAGCAGTGCTCTGAACACAGTCCCACTGTTTCTGCTGTACGAATAAAGACCCTGTGGCTGAGGCCTAGTGGATATGCTCAAGAGTTTATGCAGACAGAAAGTCGAGTAGAATTGCCTGCTTACAAGGAGTTTGTCATTTGAATCTATGAATTTTTGAGACGGAATCTCGCTCTGTAGCCCAGGCTGGATTGCAGTGGAACGATCTTGGCTCACGGCAACCTCCTCCTCCCAGGCTCAAGTGATTCACCTGCCTCAGCCTCCTGAGTAGCCGGGACTACAGGCGTGCACCACCACGCCCGGCTAATTTTTATGTTTCTAGTAGAGACGGAGTTTCACCATGTTGGTCAGACTGGTCTTGAACTCCTGACCTCAAGTGATAGCCTGCCTGTGTCTCCCAAAGTGCTGGAATTACAGGTGTGAGCCATTGCATTCGGCCTAAATCTATAAATTATGAGCTTCATTCCATCTTCCCGTGCTATTTTCTGGGCATACAGAGATGTCTTAGACACAGTCCTTACCTTGAAAAAGTTTCACAGTCGGGTGGAGCCGATCGATGTGCCACAGGTTGCCACCCTGATAGAGGCATGTATGAACCCAGCTGGGACCAATGACTAAGGCAGCCTGGGGCCAGTGGTTGGGAAAACAGGAGTGGCAATAACAGCAGAAGTGCTAAAGGTATCAATGCAAGAGTTCATGGCAACTGCTGTACTCTCTTTCCTCTCTTCCACTTCTTTATTGAACTGCTAAGATATGCCAGCCTGGCTGGGGGCAGTGGCTGACCCCTATAATCCCAGCATTTTGGGATGCCAAGGCCAGAGGATGGCTTGAGCCTAGGAGTTTGAGACCAACCTGGGCAACATAGCAAGACCTTATCTCTATATTTCATTTTTAAAAGAAAAAAAGTTTTGGCTGGGCGGAGTGGCTCATGCCTGTAATCCCAGCACTTTGGGAGGCCAAGGCGGGTGGATCGTGAGATCAGGAGATCGAGACCATCCTGGCCAACACAGTGAAACCCCATCTCTACTAAAAACACAAAAAATTAGCGGGTCGTGGTGGCATGCACCTGTAATCGCGGCTGCTTGGGAGGCTGAGGCAGGAGAATTGCTTGAACTTGGGAGGAGGAGATTGCAGTGAGCCGAAATTGTTGAGCCACTGCATTCCAGTCTGGGTGACAGACTCCGTCTAAAAAAAAAAAAAAAAAAAAAAAAAATATATATATATATATATATACACACACACACATATATATTTATTTATTTAAAAAGATATGCCAGCCCAATTTGGGAGCTGAGTATTCAACTGTGAACAGGATCTACACATCCTCTGCCTTCAAGGAGCTTGAAGTCTAGGGAGAGGCAAGTAATTTGCAAGCAGCACAAATAAACAGTAGAAGTGTGAATTGCTAAAGGGACGCAAAGGAGGTAGATCTAGCCCAGGATTGGGGTGGGGATAGGTGCTGTGTGAGAGAGGACCTTCCAAATCTGAGATGTGGCAGGATGTGGTGGGTCATGCCTATAATCCCAGCACTTTGGGAGGCCAGGTGGGAGGATCACTTAAGGTCAGAAGTGTGAGACCAGCCTGGGCAACATAGCAAGACCCCATCTCTATATTTTTAAAATTAAAAAACACCGCCAGGCATGGTGGCTCATGTCTGTAATCCCAGCACTTTGGGAGGCTGAGGTGGGCAGATCACTTGAGGCCAGGAGTTTGAGACCAGACTGGCCAACATGGTGAAACCCCATCTCTACTAAAAATACAAAAATTAGCCCAGCGTGGTGGTGGCCACCTGTAGTCCTGACTACTCTGGAGGCTGAGGTAGGCCAATCGCTTGAACCCAGGGGGCGGAGGTTGCTGTGAGCCGAGATCATCCCATTGCACTCAAGCCTGGGTGATAAGCAAAACTCCATCCAAAACACACACACACACACACACACACACACACACACAGCAGATAAGCTGAGACATGCTGGAAGAGTAGGTGTTTCTCAGTGGAACATTCAGCTCCAGAGGAAGGAGAAATCCCTTGCCTGGGAATCAGAATTCTCAAAGGAGGGGCACTGGGGCCTGGGCATTTAACAATGGGAAATGTTTAGACGGGAAAGGAGGAGGAAAAAAGGCCAAATAACCTGGCGGGGGGAAAAAAAGCACAGGCCAATATTCAGGGGACAGGGTATAGATCATTTATTTCGGAGTGGGGATGTTAGGACAAGCAGTGTCCTTTATCTTATCACTGACTGTGTCCTCTGGTAATTATTTACCTCCCCCACCCCACCCCCATCTTGTCATTGTAACTGAGAGCACCTCGGAGCCAGGTACTAAGTCTTTAATCTGTGTATTTTTTGTCCAATATGCGACTGGGCTGAGAGTGGGCCTCAGTGAATTTGGGGAGATTTAAATGGTTTTAGGTACAGCTGGAAACAGCAGGTTGGGAAAATACTAGATCGTGCTGGTCCTATGAATGTTAGCTGAGAAGTTTGTATTTCATTTCTTGGAAAGGTTTTTTTTTTTTTTTTTTTTTTGAGATGGGAGTCTCATTCTGTTGCCCAGGCTGGGATACGGTGGTGTGCTCCGTTCACTGCAGCCTCCGCCTCCAGGTTCATGCAGTTCTGCTTCAGCCTCTCGAGTAGCTGGGATTATAGGTGTGCACCACCATGCCCAGCTCATTTTTGTATTTTTAGTAGAGACAGGGATTGGTCATGTTTACCAGGCTGGTCTCGAACTCCTGACCTCAGGTGATCTGCCAGAGTCAGCCTCCCAAAATGCTGGGATTACAGGCATGAGCCACCACACCTGGCCAGTCGAAGACTTTTATGACACCTCCAGAACTGTGTTTGCGGAAGATTAGACTGACCTTGTATGCTAAGGATTCCCAGGGGGAAAAAAAAAAGGAGGGCAGGGAGATTGTTTAGGAATCTGTTTTATGCGATGACAAAGGTCTGAATTATGGTGGTGGCCGTAGAAATGGAGAGGGTGGGACCAGTGTGGGAGAGGTCTCATGGGAAGAATGGGTTAGTCTGTGCTCATCTGGGTTTGAGGAATGAATGAAAGGGGTGTGGGAAATACATACTGAAAGAGGGAAGTCGGGTTATGCCAAAGGAGAGCTGGCTGGAGGAAAAATAAAGAGCTCCATTTTAGAACTGGGAGTGATGCTGAGTTAGCCATATAGAACTATCAGTGGACTGGGCTGCTCTCATGGCTGTTATCCTAGTACTTTGAGCAGTCAAGGCGGACAATCACTTGAGCTCAGGAATTCAGGAACAGCCTGGGTAACATGGCAAAACCCTACCTCTACAAGAATTCAGCCAGGCATGGTGGCTCACGCCTGTAATCCCAACACTTTGGGAGGCTGAGGCGGATGGATCGCCTGAGGTCAGGAGTTCAAGACCAGCCCTGCCAACATAGTGAAACCCCATCTCTACTAAAACTACGAAAAATCAGCTGGTTGTGGTAGCAGGTGCCTGTAATCCCAGCTACCTAGGAGGCTGAGGCAGAAGAATCACTTAAACCCAGGAGGTGGAGGTTGCAATGAGCCTAGATCACGCCATTGCACTCCAGCCTGGACAACAAGAGCGAAACTCTGTCTCCAGGAAAAAAAAGGTACGAAAATTCTCTGGGCATAGTGGTGTGTGTCTGTAGTCCCAACTTCCCGAGAGGCTGACATGGAAAGATTGCTTGAGCTCAAGCCATCAAGGAGATAAAGGCTGCAGTGAGCCATGATTGTGCTACTGCATTCTGACACGGGTGACAGAGCAAGACCTTGTCTCATTTAAGGAAAAGAAAAGAAAAGGAAATGCGGGATTGAAACAGGCCAGGGCAGTAGTCATCTCTGTCGAGGGGGAGAGTTGAGACCATGAGCAGTCAACTGGAATCACAGATTGTCAGGCTCATTCCCACACCTGGAACTCAGTTTCCTTCACATCCCTCCCAAGTCAGCATCTCCACAGAAGACAAACTCGCTACCTCCCAAGCCTTCTGCTTGGGCCATCCCAAACAACTTGACTGCTAGGACCATTTGGCCGGTGCAGTGTGGCTCACGCCTGGAATCCCAGCACTCTGGAAGGGAGGATCGCCTAAGCCCAAGAGTTCGAGACCAGCCTGGGCAACACAGGGAGACCCTCTCTCTATAAATAATAAAAATTAGCCAGGCATGTGCCTGGGGTCCCAGTTAGGAAGCTGAGGCAGGAGGATTGAGCCTGGGAGGTCAAGGCTGCAGTGAGCTATGTTTGCACCACTGCACCCCAGTCTGGGTGACAGAATGAGACCCTATTTCAAAGGAAAAAAAAAGCGTCACATTCAGCTCTTATCTGCCTCTAAGGAAATACCAAGATAATTAACGACAGTCTTAATGGCTGCTGTATCAAGCACTATGTGGTAGGCATTGATTTTACCTGGTGCTTTGCAAGTGAAACTTGCATTGAACAAGCAGTTCCCACAGTCAGGAAGCAGAGTTCAATCATAAAACAGCTGTCTTTTAATCTTTGCCCTTGGATTCCATCTGGTTACCCGGACAGACTTAATGCAATAGCCACAATGTTCAGTTCACATTAATAATCAAAACTAGGACTTTAATTCAAATTAAATTCTCCTGAGGCAGGAGAATTGCTTGAACCACAGGAGGCAGCGGTTGTGGTGAGTACACTTCAGCCTGGTACACACTTGTAGTCGCAGCTACTCAGGAGGCTGAGGTGGGAGGTTCACTTGAGCCCAGGAGTTCGAGGCTGCAGTGAGTGATGATCATTCAGTTCCCAAACATAAAGCTGGTCCTGACAGGCTTGAAGTCACATAGGGAGTAGGGAGGTTTTTTTGGGATGACAGAGGAGAGGCTCATATCCCACAGAACCAAACACCTCACATTCCTTCATTCAAACCTCTCTGTTCTTCCCCACGGTTCTCTTCCAGAAGCGAGATCCTGTCTACAAAAAATAAAAACTTGGCCGGGTGCGGTGGCTCACGCCTGTAATCCCAGCACTTTGGAAGGCCAAGGTGGGCAGATGACCTGAGGTCAGGAGTTTGAGACCAGCCTGGCCAACATGGTGAAACTACATCTCTAAAATAAATAATAATAAATAAAAATAAAAACAATGAGGTGTGGTGGCATGCACCTGTAGCCCCAGCTACTCAGGAGGCTGAGGTGGGAGGATCACTTGAGCCCAGGAGCTTGAGGCTGCAGTGAGCCATGATTGTGCCACTGCATGCCAGCCTTGGCAACAGAGTGAGCTCCTATTTCAGGGAAAGAAACTAAGAGGGTAGGAGTAAAGGAATTGGTATTTCCTAAGCTCCCGCTATGTCAGGCCCAGTGCTAGGCAATTGACATCATTTAGCTCTTGAATGATCCTATAGCTTTTCCAGTGTGTGTTACTATCTCAGCTTACAGGTGAGGGCATTAATGCCTAATGCCTGTCACTGTGTTTAAGCTTTGGTCATCCTGACACAGCCTGAGCTTACCACCGAGAACCAGAACAGTGGTGGGGATTGACTGTGGACTCCGATTCTTAACCTGTGCTGTTTAGCCTGAGCCAGGATCCCAAAGTGCAGCTCATGGTCTGGCTTCTCCAGGATCATCAAGCGTTGTCTCTTCTCCACCAGAAGCAAATGCCCATCAATCGTGCCCACCTGGACTGTCTGGGGGTTTGGGGTAGGTTGGCAGCTGAGCACTGTGTCAAGCCCTCGGTGTCCTGGAGCTCCTACGAGAAGCCTGTGGTCAGGCTCAGCCTCTGACACCTCTGCCGTCAGTCAGGATGGACGTTCCCCAGGTGTTGGGCAGACACAGGGAGGCAGGGAGATGAGCTGGATTTGGCTGGGTCCCTGCTTAGTCACAGGCTCTGGCAACCTCTAATGAAACATCCCTTCCCAGTTGGCTGTTTTCCCCAAGTAGAGACACATGCTATCACTGGAGGGGAGCTTGCCAGCGTAACTGCTTCTGGACCATTCTGGGCTGACTCGGGGAGAGAGCCACACGCGAACCCCTGGTTTGAAGGCCAGGCTAGGTCATCATGTGGAAGGTGAAAGACCTACCCCCTGGTGGGTGTACTGTCTGCAGGGACAAGGCCTGTGCTGGCACCCTGCTTTCTTGACAGTAAGTGGCTCTGGGCTGGGCATGGTGGCTCACACCTGTAATCCCAGCGTTTTGGAAGGCTGCAGTGGGCGGATCACCTGAGGTTGGGAGTTTGAGACCAGCCTAGGTAACATGAGGTCGGGAGTTCGAGACCAGCCTGGCCAGCATGGTGAAATCCCATCTCTACAAAAAAAAAAAAAAAAAAAAAAAAA
>PVKV010009264.1:0-31940 GCA_004027835.1 Alouatta palliata | reverse complement strand
GTAGTAGAGACGGGGTTTCACCATGTTGACCAGGATGGTCTCGATCTCTTGACCTCGTGATCCACCCGCCTTGGCCTCCCAAAGTGCTGGGATTACAGGCGTGAGCCACCGAGAGCTCAACTTTTTATACATGAAGTACACAGTGGCACAAAAATAAGTTTTCAGGTGCAGAACAAAGACAATTTATCAAGCAACGACAAGGCACATAACTCAGGCTTACATTTAACTTTTGCTAAGCAGCACAGATGCTTTCTGTCTATAGAGCTCAAGGATTCTGGCACAGGCCTTATCTGTGGCCCTCCACTACAGCACCTAGAAGGCTGGAGTCTAGCCTGCTTAGGCATTCTTATGACCTTGGAAACTTACAGTTATCAGCCATAGAGAAAAGAATATAAGAATTTATAAACTTAAAAAACTTTCAAGGCAGGATGCAATTCCACAGGAGGGGGAAGGACTCAGGGAAGTTTACTTGTATAAGAAAAATTTGGGGAGGATCCAAGATGGCGCATTAGACACAACTCCAGCACACAACACCTAGCGAAAGAGACACAGAAACCCAGAGATCTCCTAGCTCCAACCGAGGTACCAGGTGCATTTCAATGGGTCTGGTCCGAGGGTGAACAAAGCCCACTCAGGGCAGACCAAGGCGGGAGGGGTGCTGCTTCACCCAGCAAGTGCATCTGACCGGTGAGTCGGAAGCTCCACCTCTGGCACTCCGGTCCAGATACAGCACTTCCCCCAAAGCCTCAGCAATACACAGAACAGGGGATCTTTGCCAGTTAAGCGCCAGGAATTACAAGTGCGGAGTTGAGTAAGAGTCTGCAGACTGAGCTATCGCCCCCTCCCCCTGCCCGGAGAGAGAGAGAGGGAGCTGTAAGCAGGAGCAGCTGGGCGGCCCCTACCCCATGACCAGAGAGAGAGAAAGCTGAAAGGGGGAGACTGCCAGGTGAGGCTCGGTGGGTCCCTAATCTCCCCCACAAACCCCAGAGGGCTGAAGCTCTGACTCTAGTGGGTTGCATAGCCAGTGCCACAGTCTGAGAGGAACCCTGAATGATCCAGCCCAGTGGAGAAAGGGCACAACCCACCACTGGAGGGGTGGGACCAGGCTACATGTTTTAACAAAAAACACAGGAAACCTATGTAGCAACAGGACGGCGTTCTCGACAACCCAGCAGCGCCTACAGGTCAGCAGAAGAGGTGGGCCTAATCTCCCAGCATAAACAAAAAAGACACAGGAAGCTTCCCTAGTAACCTGAAGGAGTCCCTAGAAACCCAGTTGCGCCCCCACAGGCAGACAAGTGACCTCATCAAGCAGCTCTCTGACACCACAGCCAGGTAAATACACAAGATGGGAAAAAACCAGCACAAAAAAGGTGAAACCACCAAAGACCAGAATACCTCTTCTCCTTCAAGGGATCACAGCTCCTCAACAACACAGGATCACAACTTGACCAAGAAGGAGTGCGGAGAATTGACGGAAACAGGATTCAGAAGGTGGTTAATAACAAACTTCTCAGAGCTAAAGGAACACATTCTAACTCAATGCAAAGAAACCAAAAACCTTGAAAAAAGGTTAGACGAAATGCTAACTAGAATAACCAGCTTAGAGAAGAACATAAATGACTTGATGGAGTTGAAGAACACAGCACAAGAACTACATGAAGCAAACACAAGTTTTAATAGCCAAAACAATCAAGCAGAAGAAAGGATATCAAAGATTGAAGATCAACTCAATGAAGTAAAAAGAGAAGGCAATACAAGAGAAAAAAGAGTGAAAAGAAATGAACAGAGCCTCCAAGAAATATGGGATGATGTGAAAAAAACCTAATCTATGCTTGATCGGTGTACCTGAATATGACAGGGAGAATGAATCCAAGCTGGAAAACACACTCCAGGATATTATCCAGGAGAACTTCCCAAGCCTAGCAAGGCAGGCTTGCTAGGCAGTCGAAATTTCAAATTCAGGAAATACAGAGAACTCCACAAAGATATTCCTCAAGAAGAGCAACCCCAAGGCACATAATTGTCAGATTCACTGGGGTTGAAATGAAGGAAAAAATGCTAAGGACAGCCAGAGAGAAAGGTCAGGTCACCCACAGAGGGAAGCCAATCAGACTCACAGCAGATCTCTCAGCAGAAACTCTACAAGCCAGAAGAGAGTAGGGGCCAATATTCAACATCCTTAAAGGAAAGAACTTTCAACCCAGAATCTCATATCCAGCCAAACCAAGCTTCATAAGTGAAGGATAAATAAAATCCTTTATGGACAAGCAATTATTGAGAGAGTTTGTCACCACCAGACCTGCCCTACAAGAGCTCCTGAAAGAAACACTAAGCATGGAAAAGAACAAGTACCAGTGACTGCAAAAGCAAACCAGTTGGCAAAGACCAAAAATGCAGTGAAGAAAATGAGTCAACTAATGAGAAAGAAAACCAGCCAGTAACAAAATGGCAGCATCAAATTCACATGTAACAATATTAACATTGAATGTAAATGGCCTAAACGCCCCAATCAAAAGACACAGACTGGCAAAAAAATTTTTGCAGTCTACCCATCTGACAAAAAGCTAATATCCAGAATCTACAAAGAACTAAAACAGATATACAAGAAAAAAACAAACAACCCCATTCAAAAGTGGGCGAAGGATATGAACAGACACTTTTCAAAAGAGGACATATATGAGGCCAACAAACATATGAAAAAATGCTTATCATCACTGGTCATTAGAGAAATGCAAATCAAAACCACACTGAGATATCATCTCACGCCAGTTAGAATGGCGATCATTAAAAAATCATTTGGGAGACAACAGATGCTGGAGAGGATGTGGAGAAATAGGAACACTCTTACACAGTTGGTGGGAGTGTAAAATAGTTCAACCATTATGGAAGACAGTGTGACGATTTCTCAAAGATGTAGAAATAGAAATTCCATTTGACCCAGCAATCCCACTATTGGGTATATACCCAAAGAACTATAAATTGTTCTACTATAAAGACACATGCACACGCATGTTCATTGCAGCCGTGTATACAATAGCAAAGACCTGGAACCAACCCAGATGCCCATCAGTGATAGAGTGGACAAAGAAAATGTGGTACATATACACCATGGAATACTATGCAGCCATAAAAAACGACGAGTTTGTGTCCTTTGTAGGGACTTGGGTGAATCTGGAAACCATCATTCTGAGCAAACTAACCCAAGAACAGAAAGCCAAGTACCGTATGTTCTCACTCATAGGTGGGTGTTGAACAATGAGAACACGTGGACTCAGGGAGAGGAGCATCACACAGAGGAGACAGTTGGGGGGAGTAGGGAGAGACAGTGGGGGGGTCGGGAGGGATAACATGGGGAGAAATGCCAGATACAGTATGCACCTAAAGTAAAATAAATACTTTTTTTAAAAAAAGAAAAATTTAATTTCTGCTGCTCTTTCCTGCATCAATTTTATTTTTATATTATGTTTTATTAATTTTTCTTTTCCCTCTTCAATACTACTGTACTGCAGCCTGGATGATAGCACAAGACCCTGTCTCAAAAATAAAATAAAGGTAGCCTTCCTGCAGGAAGCTGCTGCACAGGACTGACCCTTCCAGAAACAACTGGGCCCAGGAGGCAGTGTTCCAAGAGCAGCTCTGCCAACTGGAGCCCAAGCCTAGCTGTACACACCAGCGATTCTCCAGCCAAGCTCAAGCCTAGCTCTAAACACCAGCAATTCTCCAGCCAAGCTCAAGCCTGGCTCTACACACCAGCGATTCTCCAGCCAAGCCCAAGCCTAGCTCTACACACCAGCGATTCTCCAGCCAAGCTCAAGCCTAGCTCTATACACCAGCGATTCTCCAGCCAGCAGTGACTCTTGGGATCCCTAACACAGAGGTGATGTGTGTTGGCCCCTGCAGTGTCTTATCAAGCTCTTAGTGGAGCCACACCAGGCTCCTTTGAACTCTCCCAGGTACTGCAGTTGCCCCTGCTCCCAGGAGAATGTCCTTATCCTCTGTTTCACCCTCTCTCCCTCTCCCTCTTGCCCAGCCTCCTGTCTCAGTTTAGCAGTCACATCCTTAGACAACCCTTGTCCCATTCCTCCAACTAGGTGAGAACTTCCTGTTAGGTACTCCTGTGACAACGGACGCTGCTTTTTTTGTTTTTTGTTTTTTTTTGAGATTGAGCTGCTCTGTCACCCAGGATGGAGTGCAGTGGTGCAATCTTGGCCCACTGCAACCTCTGCCTCCTGGGTTCAAGTAATTTTCCTGCCTCAGCCTCCCAAATAGCTGGTTTTACAGGTACGTGTGACCACACACAGCTAATTTTTGTATTTTTAGTAGAGATGCATTTCACCATGTTGGGCAGGCTGGTCTCGAACTCTTGACCTCAGGTGATCTGCCTGCTTCAGCCTCCCAAAGTGCTGGGATTACAGGTGTGAGCCACCACGACCAGCTGATCCTTCTTTTTTTTTTTTTCCCCCAAGACAGAGTCTCATTCTGTTGCCTGGGCTGGATTGCAGTGGCATGATCCTGGCTTACTGCAACCTCACCTCCCAGGCTCAAGTGATTCTCCTACCTCAGCCTCCTGAGTTGCTGGGGCCACAGGCATGTGCCACCCACACCTGGCTAACTTTTAAAATTTCTTTGTAGAGATGGGTTTCACTCTGTTGTCCAGGCTAGTCTTGAACTCCTGGGCTTCAGCAATCACCCCATCTTGGCCTCCTGAGTAGCTGGGACTACAGATGTACACCACCATGCCTAGCTAATTTGTATCACAGGATCTTGCTAAGTGGTCCAGGTTGATCTTAGGCCTCCTGCGTAGGCCTCCCAAAAGTGCTGAGAATACAGGCATGAGTCACTACACATGGCCTCAAGATCTTTTATAGTGCTCTTACATCTTGCAATTCTTTCTCCAAGTATCTGCATTTAATGCTAGACTGTAAACTCCATGAAGGCAGGTTTGTTTACCATAGTTATTTCCAGTGCCTGGGACATCATAGGTGCTTAGTAATTATTTGCTAAATGAGCAAATGAATTGGCAGCTGTTTTACAGCTCATGTGATATGTATATGGCTCAGATATGTTATATTCAAGATTTTAGTCTCTTCTGCCCACATTTCACTACACTTTTTTTTGTTGTTGTTGTTATTGAGATGAAACCTCATTCTGGAATGGAGTGGCATGATCTTGGCTGTAACCTCCGCCTCCTGGGTTCAAAGGATTCTCCTCCCCCAGCCTCCTGAGTAGCTGGGGTTACAGGTGCCTACCACTGTACCTGGCTAATTTTGTATTTTTAGTAGAGACAGGGTTTCACCATGTTGGCCAGGCTGATCTCAAACTCCTGACCTCAGGTGATTCACCTGCCCTGGTCTCCCAAAGTGCTGGGATTACGGGTGTGTGCCACCATGCTGGGCTAATTTTTTTTTGAGACAGCCTCTGACTCTGTCACCCAGGCTAGAGTGCAATGGCGTGATCTCGGCTCACTGCAGCCTCTGCCTCCCAGGTTCAAGTGATTCTCCTGCCTTAGCTCCCTGAGTAGCTAGGACTATAAGCGCTCACCACCATGACTGGCTGATTTTTGTATTTTTTGTAGAGACAGGGTTTCACCATGTTGGCCAGGCTGGTCTTGAACTCCTGACCTCAGATGATCCACCTGCCTCAGCCTTCCAAAGTCCTGGGATTACAGGTGTGAGCCACCACACACGGCCAAGATTTTTTGTATGTTTAGTAGAGACAGGGTCTTGTCATGTCGGCCAGGCTGGTCTCAAACTCCTGGCCTCAAGTGATCCACCTGCCTCAGCCTCCAAAAGTCCTGGGATTACAGGTGTGAGCCACCATGCCTGGCTAGATATGTTGTATTTAAGATTTTATTCTCCTCTGCACATGTTTCACTATATAGTTTTGAAGCATTCCTGATCACTTACGCGATTACTGTCATCTTTGAAGGATGTTAAAAAAAAAGACTTGAATTCAGTATAGTACTTTGTGATCATTCATCTTAAATAGAAAGAAGTGTGTTACGCTGTGCATTCCAATTCTTCCCAGCAGGATGCCTCGTCTGGTTTTGTGTGAACCGACAGAGCTTTACAACATCCTGAATCAGGTCACAAAACTATCCAGATTAACAGAACCCAACTATCTCTGTTTATTGGGTAAGTACTTGGAAGAAAACAGGGGAGGTTTAATACAGTGTCCTTCAAATATTATTTTTGATGAGTTAAACTTTCAGGAGGGGTAATGAATGACTTTAAAACAGGGGTCCCTGGACCAGGTGAGGTGGCACACACCTGTAATCCAGCACTTTGGGAGGCCGAGGTGGGTGAATCACTTGAGGCCGGGAGTTCAAGACCAGCTGGGCCAACAGGGCAAAACCCCATCTCTACTAAAAATATAAAAAAATTAGCCAGGCGTGGTGGTGCACACCTGTAATCCCAGCTACTTGGTGTAGGGCTGTTGGCCCCACAGGGTCATGGGGTGTCCCCTATAGCTGTGCTGAAGTGCAGCATCCGACAAATAAAGAGACAGGACAGAGAAAAACTGGAAAAGAGCAGCTGGGCTTGAGGGGCCGCGCCATCCATGTGTGGAGACAGGTGAGGCCCCGAACGTCCAGAAGCATCTGTATTTATTGGGTACAAGGCAGGGGGAAGGGTCATGAGTGAGGTCATCTATAGGCTTAATGATAGGACATACATAATCACCTGAGTAGTAGGCGAGAGGGCCACCCCATTATGTCACCTGGGCAGAGAGGTGGGCCATGCACAGTAGGGGCCCGTGCGGGGCATAGTAGTAGAAGGTCGTGTAGAAAAAAGGGGTCCACCCCCATTAGGTCACCAAGAGAAGGGGGTGGGCTGTGTGCAACAGGTGTCATGTGTAACACTTCTTATCTGGGGACTGGAGACTTCAAAGGATTCTTATAGAAAGATGCTGTAAACCAATGCAGTGGGAGCTGACAGAGTGTGCTCTTCTCTAAGATATTTTATGGGAGGATGATTTGAGCTAGTACAGAAGTGAGAAAAGGCTGACAGGGTGTACAGCTGCCGTGACCTGGTCACACCAGAGAGGTTCTCCCTCGGTTACTTCCAGGATCTCAGGCCTGAGGCCTACTTTCCACAGGAACTGGATGCAAGGTACTACAGCTCCTTTATCAGGAGGAGAGGCTCTTGCTCCAATCCTGCCATACAGCGTGTGCCCTTTCAGGCAGGGACGCCACCGCCTGGGTCTTTGGTTCTTGTCCTGGTCTGGCTGTTTTCCCATGTACTGCTTCTGTTCTGTGACTGCTCTAGGCATTCCTCCTACTACAAACTGCTATGTGGTTATATAGAAGGATTCTATAAATCAGCACTAAATGTGTCAGTACAGCTCCGACTACAATACCTATAGGATTATATAGAAAGATTATATAGAACTAAGTATGCTAGATATAAGTACTAAGTATGATTATATAAGCTAGATATATGTAAGCAGTAAGTTATACTTCAGGCACTAATTCTATAATATGTGATTATATGTAAAGGTTTATATAAAGGAAATAACTGAGTAATAACGCTATAAACTAAGATATTCTTCAGGCACTAATTGTGCCTGGGGTTTGCAGGGCTTTCCTTCCTCCATGCCCATGTGGGGGATTACGCACACTTGGGAGGCTGAGGTGGGAGAATTGCTTGAACCTGGGAGGTGGAGGTTTGAGTGAGCTGAGATTGCACCACTGCATTCCCAGCCTGGGCAACAGAATGAGACCCTGTCTCAAAAAAAAAACAGGGGTCCCCAACCCCCAGTACCCGTCTGTGGCCTATTAGGAGCCAGGCCAAACAGCAGAAGGTGAGCAGCAGGGAAGTGAGCAAAGCCTCACCTGTAGTTACAGCCACTCCCCATCGCTCGCATTCCTGCTTGAGCTCCGCCTCCTGTCACATCAGCAGCAACATCAGATTCTCACAGGAGCACAAACCCTACTGTGAACTGCGCATGCGCGGGATCTAGGCTGCCCGCTCCTTATGAGAATCTAACGCCTGATGATCTGTCACTGTCTCCCATCACCCCCAGATGGGACTGTCTAGCTGCAGCAAAACAAGCTCAGGGCTCCTGCTGATTCTACGTGGTGGTGAGTTACAGAATTATTTCATTATATATTACAATGTCATAACAATAGAAATAAAATACGCAAAAAATGTAATGTGCTAGAGTTATCCCCAATTCATCCCCAACCCCACTGTCCTGTTCCGTAGAAAAATTGTCTTCCATGAAACCCATCCCTGGTGCTAAAAAGGTTGGGGATTGCTGCTTTAGAAAGCTGTTAAGAGGCCAGGTGTGGTGGCTCATGCCTGTAATCCCAGCATCTTGGGAGACCAAGGCAGGAAAATCGCTTGAACCTGGGAGGCAAAGGTTGCAGTGAGCTGAGATCACGCCACTGCACTCCAGCCTGGATGGGGATTTAGTGTGAGCTCACTTCAAATTTGATTTCTTCCTTCCCCTCCCTCCCTCCCTCCCTCCCTCGCTTCCTCCATTTCTTTATTTATATGAGACAGAATCTTGCTCTGTTGCCCAGGCTGGAGTGCAATGGCACGAGGTTGGCTCACCTCAACCTCTCAAGAGTGATTCTCTTTCCTCAGCCTCCTGAGTAGCTGGGATTACAGGCATGCACCACCACACCCAGCTAATTTTTGTATTTTTAGTAGAGACGGGGTTTTGCCATGTTGACCAGGCCTCTTGGCCTCAAGTGCTCCGCCCACCTCAGCCTCCCAAAGTGTTGGGATTACAAGGGTGAGCCACCGTGTGTGGCCCTGCATCTCAAGTTTTAAACCAACAATGAGTATCCCTTAGCTGCCCAACAAATAGATGTTGATGACGATGGAAGTCCTCTAAGTAGTTTGGTCACATGTTCCTTTGCAAATTCAGTTCTTAAATACTTTTCCTTTCCAGATGTCCGTTCCAAACAGGAATATGATGAGAGCCATGTGATTACAGCCCGTCGCGTGAAGAAGGTACGTGGGCAGAACCAGGATCCGGGGCAGGCTGGCTACACTGCAGCCAGGTGGGGAAGAAGGGGGGGTTTTACCCTCAATCCAGCGGGCAGCAGAGGCTGGACTGTTTTCTCTGCGTCCACCGTCGTGGTCTTCCACACCTCTCACTCTCACACATTTTCTCAGGTATCCTCCCATCCCCCAATAATTATCAACACTCTGTTAGACAAATATTGATTTCTTTTTTTTTTTTTTTTTTTTTTTTGAGGCAGGTGTCTTGCTCTGTCACCCAGGCTGGAGTGCAGTGGCACAGTCATAGCTCACTTGAGCCTTAGCCGGGCGCAGTGGCTCACATCTGTAATCCCAGCACTTTGGGAGGCCAAGGTGGGTGGATCACCTGAGGTCAGGAGTTTGAGACTAGCTTGGCCAGCATGGCAAAACCCCGTCTCTACTAAAAATACAAAAATCAGCTGGACGTGGCAGCTCACGCCTGTAGTCCCAGCTACTCGGGAGGCTGAGGCATGAAAATTCACTTGATTTCTCGGGAGCTACTCGGGAGGTGGAGGTTGCAGTGAGCTGAGATCACACCACTGTACTTCAGCCTGGGTGGCAGAGTGAGACTCGTTCTCAAAAAACCTCCTGGGCTCAAGCAATCCTACCCTGCTCGGCCTCCAGAGTAGCTGGGACTGCAAGGAACTGCCACCATGCCTGGCTGATTTTTGTGCTTTTTGTGGAAATGGGGTTGCATTCTGTTGTCCAGGCTGCTCTTGAACTCCTGGCTCTAGCTGTCCTCCCTCCCTGGCCTCCCAAAGCGCTGGGATGACACATGTGAGCCACCAAGCCTGGCCAGATACCGATTTAATTCCTTGATGTGCCAGGTACTGTCCTTGGGGATACAACAGAATACAACAGCCTGAGCTCATTATCCCTGCCCTCATGGAGCTTTCTCCTTTTTTCTTTTTAGTTATTTTTTCTGTTTTTATTTGTTGTTTTTATTTTTATTTTTTCATTTTTATCTTTATTTTTGGAGCTTTATTTTTTACATTAATTTTTAGGGAAAGGTCTTGCTCTGTCACCTGGGCAGGGGTGCAGTGGCACAATCATGGCTTGAACTCCTGGGTTCAAGCCATCCTCCCGCCTCAGCCTGCCGAGTAGCTGGGACTACAGACTTCTGCCATTAGGCTAATTTTTTTTTTTTTTTTTAAAGGATCTTATTATGTTGCCCAGGCTGTCACAGACCTTCGTTCTAGTCACTAAAGAGACAATAAACCCCAGAGATAATTGGCTGTAATCCAAAGATGGAAGCCCCTCCCTTTTTTCCTTCCCATCCCATTCCATCTTCCCTTCTCCCTCCTGAGAAGTGGACAGAGCCCTGCAGTCACCACATCCCCTGTGACAGTGAGACCGTCTCCCCATGCCTCCAGGGTGTTCTCCCTCAAGTCATTGCGAAGCCTGGCCACCTTCACCCAGGATCTGTCTCTGTCCTCCGCAGTTCTGATCACATTCTCTGCCCTTCACTTGGAGGTTCTCTTTGACTTCTCTGTTATTTTCTATCTCTTTGGTTCACCTTCATTTTCTTTTTTTTTTTTTTTCTTTTTTCTTTTTTTGAGACAATCTCGCCCTGTCCCCTAGGCTGGAGTGCAGTGGCACAATCTTAGCTCACTGCAATCTCCACCTTCCAGGTTCAAGCGATTCTCCTGCCTCAGCCTCCTGAGTAGCTGGGATTACAGTCATGCACCACCACACCCAGCTAATTTTTTGTATTTTTAGTAGAGACAGGGTTTCTCCATGTTGGCCAGGCTGGTCTCAAACTCCTGACTTTGTGTTCCATCTGCCTGCAGCCTCCCAAAGTGCTGGGGATTACAGGTGTGAGCCACTGTGCCCGGCCGGTTCACCTTCATTTTCTCCTTCTGCCGCCTAAAGATAACTGCAGGTCTGTCCTTGATCTCTGTATCTATCAGGGTACTTTCTTGCCAGAGATTTCTCTGGCGCTTACAGCTGCAATGATGTATGCATGTGCAATTAGCAGTCCTATCAAGTTTACTTCTAAAATTTTGGGCTGGGCCTGGTGGCTTACACCTGTAATCCTAGCACTTTGGGAGGCCAAGGCGGGAGAATTGTTTGAGTCCGGGAGTTCAAGACCAGCCTGGGCAACATAGCAAGACTCCTGTCTCTACAAAAAATTGAAAGATTAGCTTGGTGTGGTGGTGCACATCTGTAGTACCAACTATTCGGGAGGCCGAGGTGGGAGGATTGCTTGAGCCCAGGAGGTTGATTGCACCACTGCACTCCAGCCTGGGTGACAGAGCAAGACCCTGTCTCAAAAATAATAAAATAAAATTTTGTCTTCAAAAATTCTCCTTTATTCCCCATTCCCACTGTACTCTCATGTACCCCATCTCTGCTTCTTTTTCTACACATAACTCAATGACTCAGCCAGGAGCATGGGCAGGGTGTATTTTTCGAGGATATTTCCCCGTCCCAATCCATCATTATTGTCTTTTTGTCTTTTTTATTTATTTATTTATTTATTTATTTATTTATTTATTTTTGAGACGGAATCTTGCTCTCTCTGCCCAGGCTGGAGTACAGTGGTGCGATCTCGGCTCACTGCAACCTCCATCTCCCAGGTTCAAGCAATTCTCCTGCTGCAGTCTGCCAAGTAGCTGGGGTTGCAGGCACCTGCCACCATGCCCGACTAATTTTTGTATTTTTAGTAGAGATGGGGTTTTGCCATGTTGGCCAGGCTGGTCTTGAACTGATCTCAAGTGATCTGCCTGCCTCAGCCTCCCAAAGTGCTGGGATTACAGGTGTGAGCCACCGCACCCGGCCCACCATCTCACTCTTAATCCCTATTGCAGGCCTCTTTCTTCAACCTGTTCAGAGCCCCTCGTGGTGTATGGGCCTCTGTCCCCACTGAGCTCTCAAGTCTGTGCATTTCTTTGATTCTGGCAGCACGTCCTGCTCTGGGAAAGAGACATTCTCTCCGCCTCTGCCCCTCAGCGCCTCTCATTTAGGCCGATAGCTCTTACCTTCCCTCCCTAATGTCCCAGTTTGCAGACTGAGGCCTTCAGGGCATCCCCAGCCCCAGCAGGACAGAAAGGCTCCCAGCTCTGTGTGCTCAGCCTTCTTGAATCTGACCACATCTCTGTCCGGCCTCATCCCCAGTACACGTCCACCCTCACCGACACCTCAGCAGCACTGTGCTGCCACGTTTCCTCGCTTCTGTGATGCACGTGTATCCCATACTGTAACATTTTTTGAAAATGAGGTATGTCCTACTGTTGATTTGTACGGAGTGCTGTTCTCTCACCAGGCTGCAGTGCAGTGGCGCGATCTCGGCTCACTGCAACCTCTGCCTCCTGGGTTCGAGCAGTTCTCTCACCTCAGCCTTCTGAGTAGCTGGGACTACAGGCGCGTGCCACCACACCCGGCTAATTTTTTTTTTTTTTGTATTTTAGTAGAGATGGGGTTTTACTGTGTTGCCCAGGCTGGTCTTGAATGCCTGAGCTCAGGCAATCTGCCTGCCTTGGCCTCCCAAAGTGCTAGGGTTACAGGCATGAGCCACCTTGCCCAGCCTGTTTTTTATTTGTTTGTTTCGTTTTGAGACAGGGTCTCACTCTGTCACCCAGGCTGGAGTGCAGTGGTGCCATCACTGCTCACTGCAGCTTTGAACCCTAGGATCAAGCAATCCTCCCACCTCAGCCTTCCCAGTAGCTGGGACCATAGGCCGTGCACCACCACACTCAGCTACTTGTATTTCTTGTAGAGATGGGGGTCTCGCTATGTTGCCCAAGCTGGTCTTGAACTTCTGGGTTCAAGCGATCCTCCCTCCTCAGTCTCCCAAAGTGCTGGGATGACAGGCCTGAGCAGCAGGTCTGACCTGATTTGTACTTTTTATATGGTAATGTCTCCCAAAAAGTGGATGTGGTGAACATCTTTTGTTTTTCTGCTGAATACCTCCCCCTTTTTGAGAGGGAACTTCTCTCTCTGCTCAAACCATGGGTTTCTAGTGGCGCTCTCTGAAATAACATCCTGGCCAGGCGCAGGGGCTTGTGCCTGTAATCCCAATACTTTGGGAGGCTGAGGTGGTCTGAGACCGCTTGAGTCTAAGAGTTCAAGACCAGCCTGGACAACATAGTGGGACCCCAGAAGGCATTTGTTTACTGCCTTATTTTTGAGTGTTTGTTATTATTTTGAAAAAGAGTTTCACCCTGTCACCCAGGCTCGAGTGCAGTGATGTGATCTTGACTCACGGCAACCTCTGCCTCCTAGGGTCAAGCCATTCTCCTGCCTCAGCCTCAGCCTCCCGAGTAGCTGGGACTACAGGCATGCGCCACTACACTCGGCTAATTTTTGTATTTTTAGTAGAGATGGGGTTTTACCCTGTTGGCCAGGCTGATCTTGAACTCCTGGCCTCAGGTAATCTGCCTGCCTCGACCTCCCAAAGTGCTGGGATTACATGTGTGAGCCACAGCACCTGGCTTGTTGTTATTGTTTTGAGACAGGTCTTGCTCTGTCACCCAGGCTGGAGTGCAGTGGTACAATCATAGCTCACTGCAGCCTCCACCTCCAAGGCTCAAGTGATCTGCTCACCTCAGCCTCCCGAGTAGCTGGGACTACAGGTGCAACCCACCACACCTGGCTTTTTTGTATTTTCAAATATATATAGAGAGAGATATAAATTAGCCAGATGTGGTGGTGTGTGCCCGTGGTCCCAGCCACTCAGGAGGCTGAAGTGGGAGGATCATTTGAGCCCAGGAGTTCAAGGCTGCAATGAGCTATGACTGCACCACTGCAGTCCAGCCTGGGCAACACAGTGAGACCCGGTCTCTAGAGTAACATAAAATCATATCCAGGACCCTGGCCGCAGTGATTGGTCATGGGTCTGGGATGAAAGCTGAGCCAATCAGAATTGGAATTAGAGAAGGGTATCTGTCCAGCCTGGTGGTGGAACTGGGAAGACGGGAGTCTGAGCCTTGCTGGGGTGTGTGGCTCCAGCTTCTGGAGGAAGTCTTCTGAGAAAGGGAAGTCAGTGTGCAGGGGGAAGGGGAGAGAAGGAGAACCCAAAGGAGATCTGGGCTTTAGGGTGTCTGGGTCCTAAAGCCAGCTGGTTTAGGTTTGGAAACCGGCTACATCTTTGCCTTGCCTGGAGTGTTACCTGCCAATAAGCCCCTCTTTTGTGCGTACTCTTGATCAAAATGGTAGTACGTCTTATAATCCATAGTGTCTTTTTTTTTTTTCTTTGATAGAGTCTTACTCTGTCACCTAGGCTTGAGTGCAGTGTTGCAATCATAGCTCATTTCAGCCTTGAAACTCCAGGGTTCAAGCGATCCTCCCACCTCAGCCTCCCAGGCAGCTGGGATTATAGGCATGAGCCACCATGACCAGCCATCTTTGATCTTCTAGTTCATCTCATTCCTTCTGCTCACTCATGACTTCTGCTCTACACACTGTCTACTTACTGCCTTCTTTTTGGGTGTTTTTTGTTGTTGTTGTTGTTGTTGTTTTGGGACAGGGTCTTGTTCTGTCACCCAGACTTGAGTGCAGTGACACTATCACAGCTCACTGCAGCCTCCATCTCCTGGGCTCAAGTGATCCTCCCACCTCAGCCTCCTGAGTAGCTGGGACTATAGGAGCCTGCCACCATGCCTGGCTGATTTTTGTATTTTTTTTTCATAGAGACAGGGGTCTTGCTGTGTTGCCCAGGCTGGTCTCGAACTCCTGGCCTCAAGCAGTCCTCCTGCCTTGGCCTCCCAAAATGCTGGGATTACAGGCACAAACCCTTGCATCCAGTCTGGTGCTTCTAGATTCAGTCTCCCGTGCCAAACACTCTCTCTATGAGAAAGGATGTCACTAATTCAATTGACCACAGTTTCTGATACCAGGGCACCTAACAGGCTGTGGACCAGTCAGCAGACCAGCTGTTCTTTGGTCAGGCGCTTCTCTCTGGTCCAGTCAGAAGGGGACATAGTTGCAGAGGGATTTAACAGACTCTCCTTCCACTGTCTCAGTGCTTCTGTGCCTGTGTCTGTAATCAGGTGAGAGAGTGCAGTCTTAGCTCCCGCCAGTGCTGGTATGCAAGGAGTCTCTGCTCAACCAAACCTGCCCACCAAGAGGCCACTCTTGTGTTTTTTTAAGAAAATGAATGAATATCTTCTCCCGGAGTCTGTGGACCTGGAGTGTGTGAAGTACTGCGTGGTATATGATAGCGACACCAGCACACTGGAGGTACTCTTGAAAGATGATGACGGTTCGGACTCGGATAGTGCTGGCAAAGGTGGGTGTTATGTGACAGCAGCAAGAATAATAGTTAACGTCTATTGGACAAATTTGTTATAGGACCAACAGGTTCATACGCCCATGACATGGGAACAGGCCAATGACACGGAGACAGCAGGGTTTGCATCAGAGAAAGAGCTTCGTGATCACAGGATACCAAGCAAGGAGATGGGAGGAGGCCCTCAAATTCATCTCCCCAAGGAGTTGTGGAATGGGTTTTGGTGGTGGTGGTGGTGGTTTTTTGTTTTGTTTTTTTTTTTTTGAGACAGAGTCTCGCTCTGTTGCCAGGCTGGAGTACAATGGTGCTATCTCTGCTCACGGCAACTTTGCAACCTCTGCCTCCCTGGTTCAAGTGATTCTCCCTTCTTAGCCTCCCAGGCAGCTGGGACTACAGGTGTGTGCCACCCTGCCCAGCTAATTTTTGTACTTTTAGTAGAGACAGGGTTTCACCATGTTGGCCAGGATGGTCTTGATCTCTTGACCTTGGGATCTGCCTGCCTCGGCCTCCCAAAGGGCTGGGATTACAGACGTGAGCCACTGCGCCCAGCCAGAATGGGGCTTTTAAGGGGATTGGGGAGGGTGAGGGACTGGAAAGTTGGAGTTATTGATTGGTCGAGGAAAGGGAATGAAGTCATTGGGACGTGGAAATGGTGTTCTTTGGTGAGTCAGCTCTTGGGGGACCCTTCAGACCAGCTGTCAGTGGTTTCATCGGTATGCAGGACCTGAAATAATATCTCCAAGGGAAAACAGTGTTTCATGACATTCAAGTTGTCATCTACAGAGCAGGGAAGGGGAACCGTGTTCTTGTAACAGGGTCTGTGTGATTCCAGGACAATCAGCATCAAGCAGCTGTGAACAAGCAGGTTGGAGAGCAGGCAAGGCGACCTAGTAAGGAAGGCTGAATGTGCCGCCGGCTTGGCTTATTTTCATTTGTTTCCTCCTTCCTTTCCTGATTAATGTCATAAAGTTTATGGGGACAGTTTCACGTGTGCCATGCGCCAGGAAGCAAGTGCTTCACCTGGATCTGTTCACGTCGTCTGCAGAACAACTTACAGGGATGCTAACGTCAAGAGCGGTGAGGGTGCCAGGCCCAGTGACTCATACCTGTAATCCCAGAACTTTGGGAAGCTGAGGCAGGAGGATCACCTGAGCCCAGGAGTTCAAGACCAGCCCAGGTGATATGCTGAGATAAGGCACCCAGCTCATTTATTTCGTTTTTTGTAGGGACTGGGTCTTGTGTTGTGTAGGCTAAGACTTAAGCTTTTAAAAGTGTGTGGACATATTTTTAAACCATCACACCTATAAGCGTTGGGACTAGGATTCAAACCCAGACCTTTACGTTCTGTCTTGTCTCCTGGGGATTGGGAGCGTGCAGCCCCGAGTCAGAACAGTGAAGCGCGGTCAGTTCCAGTGTGCGCTGTTGAACCGCTGAGGCTCTGCTGTATTCTTCATGAGCCCCTAGTTTTGGGCTGACCACTGGGAGCTCTGCTTCTAGGAATCAGTAGCCAATGAACCTGTGTGGATGCAGTTACAGAAGCTGGGCGCACTCACACTAACTGCCACTAGGCGGCGCTATGCTTCCACCTTTCATAAAACCAGCCGTCTGGACTTCCAGGAGGTCCTTGGCCAGGAAATTCTCCCTTTTTTCCTAAGCTCATCCTGTGGGGCTCTGGTCTGCAATCTTAGGACTGTAGGCTGCACTTTGAAATCCTAGCAGATGGTGCTCAACACGCATAATCCCCTTTATGTTCTGTAACTGACCTCACTTTGCTATGGGGCCCCCATTCACAGGAAACCACAACCACACGGAGAACTTGGGCACTCAAGACAACTTTTCTTGTTTCAAATGTCATCCTTCAGGTCATTGCAAAGTCTTTGGGGTTACAAGACCATCTCAAGGCTTCTCTCAGCACCCCCTCTTTCCTTTTTTTTTTTAGTCAGCGTCTCAGTCTGTTGCCCAGGCTAGTCTCGAACTCTTGGCTTCAAGGAATTCTTTTGTATTGACCTCCCAAAGTGCTGGGATTACAGGCATGAGCCACCATGCCTGGCCTGGACTCTCTGACTTCTGAGCCAGGCCCTGTGGGATGGGCTTTGGCTCCTGTCTTGACAGCTGCAGATTTTCTCTCAGCCTGCCTGCAGACTCCAGATTCTTCCTCTCAGTGCCATCTCTCAGACAGGTCCCAGCCACTTATATCCTCCTCAGCCCCTTCTGGAATTGTCTTTGTTTCCCTGAACAAAAATTCAATATGGAAGCAGAGTTGGCCAGGCACAGTGGCTCACAACTGTGGTCCCAGCATTTTGTGAGGCTGAGGCAGAAGGATCACTTGAAGCTAGGTGTTTGAGACCAGCCTGGGCAATATGGCGAGGCCCAGTTCTTCCAAAATACAAAAATTTAGCCAGGGATGGTGGTACACGCCTGTAGCCCCAACCACTCAGGAGGCTGAGGCAGGAAGATTGCTTAAGCCCAGGAGGTCAAGGCTGCAGTGAGCTACGACTGTACCGTTGCATTCCCGCCTGGGTGACAGAGTAAGACCCGGTCTCAAAAATAAATAAAACTTTTTTTTAAATTTATTTTTTATTTTTATTTTTTTGAGACGGAGTTTCGCTCTTGTTGCCCAGGCTGGAGCGCAATGATGCAATCTCGGCTCACTGCGACCTCTGCCTCCCAAGTTCAAGCGATTTTCCTGCCTCAGCCTCCTGAGTAGCTGAGATTACAGCCATGTGCCACCCCATCTGGCTAATTTTTGTGTTTTTAGTAGACATGGGGTTTTGCCATGTTGTCCAGGCTGGTCTCGAACTTCTGACTTCAGGTGATCTGCCCATCTCGGCCTCCCAAAGTGCTGGGATTACAGGTGTGAGCCACTGCACCCAGCATTTTTTTTTTTTAAGGAAGTTAGAGTCCATGTTCTTTCCTTTCTCCTTTTATCTGGCTCTCTGAAGTCCATTGCACAATAGTCAGTATTTCTGTTTCTGGGTTAGAACCTGGCCTCAGGATATTTTAGCTTAAGGATGTCTTGGCTTAGCCCTAATTACACAAGCTTCCTGTCACATATATCTAATTCGCATGCAGTCTGATTGTGATTCTGCTGATCAATGAAGGCATTTAAGATTAAATTGATGTAAAACCACAGTGAGATATCATTCACACCCACTAGGACGGTCATAATCAAAGAGACGGATGATAAGAAGTGGTGTTGAGAACATGGAGAAATTGGAAGCCTCATACACTGCTAACCACAAAGTAAAATGGTGCAGCCACTGCGGAAAACAGCTTGATGTTTCTTCAGCAGGTTAAGATATAGACCCCAAAAAAATGAAAAACAACTACACCAAAGCTTTTACATGAACGTTCGTAACAGCGTTATTCATAATAGCCAAAAAGCACAAGCAACCCAAGTGTCTATCAGTAGCTAAATGGATGGAACAGAATGTGGTCTGTCCACATAGTGGAATATTACTCAGCCATAAAAAGGAATGAGGCTGGGCGCAGTGGCTCACACCTGTAATCCCAGCACTTTGGGAGGCCAAGGCTGGCGGATCGCCTGAAGTCAGGAGTTCAAGACCAGCCTGGCCAACGTGGTGGAATCCTGTCTCTACTAAAAATCCAAAAACTATCTGGGCACGGTGGCAGGTGCCTATAATCCCAGCTACCCGGGAGGCTGAGGCAGAAGAATCGCTTGAACCTGGGAGGAGGAGGTTACAGTGAGCTGAGATCGTGCCATTGCACTCCAGCCTGGGTGACAGAATGAAATTCCATCTCAAAAAAAAAAAAAAAAAACGAAAGGGTTGGGCACGGTGGCTCATGCCTGTAATCCCAGCACTTTGGGAAGCCAATGTGGGCAGATCACCTGAGGTCAGGAGTTCAAGACCAGCCTGGCCAACATGGTGAAACCCCATCTGTATAAAAAAATAAAAATGAAAGGGGATGAAGTATTGACACGTGCTATAATGTAGATGAACACTGAAGAGATCATGGTAAGTGACCGAAGTCAGACGCAAAACATCACGTATTATAGTATTCCATTTATATGAAAAGTCCATACATAATAGGCAAATCCATAGAAATGAATGGTTAAGTGGAGCTGGAAGTTTGGGGAAAAACAGAGGTGTGACTGCTTAGTGGTACAGGGTTGATTGTAGGGGTGATGAAAATGTTCTAAAATTAGGCCAGGCACTGTGGCTCACACCTGTAATCCCAGCATTTTGAGAGGTGGAGGTGGGAGGATTGCTTAAGCCCAGGAGTTCAAGACTGGCCTGAGCAACATAGACCCCATCTTAAATAAATAATAAAAATATAAGAAAATGTTCTAAAACGGATTGTGGGGATGGTTGTACAACTCCAAATATACTGAAAGTCACTGAATTGTATATTTTTTCCAGTTTTAGAGTCAGGGGTACATACGCGATTTTGTTACTGGGGTATATCACGTGATGCTAAGGTTTGAAGTTCGATTGAACCCATCAACTGGGCAGTGAGCATAATACACAGGTATATATAATAGGTGCCCGTAGTACACAGTAGGTGCCGATGTGCCACTGGGCATGGTGGCACATGCCTGTAATCCCAGTTACTCAGGAGGCTGAGGCAGGAGAATTTGCTTTTTGCTTTTTTTTTTTTTTTTAATTGAGACAAAGTTTTACCCATTTTGCTCAGGCTGGAGTGCAGTGACGTGATCTCGGCTCACTGCAACCTCCGCCTCCCGGGTTCAAGCGATTCTCCTGCCTCAGCCTCCCAAGTAGCTGGGATTACAGGCGCCCACTACCACACCCAGCTAATTTTTTGTATTTTTAGTAGAGATGGGGTTTTGCCATGTTGGCCAGGTTGGTCTCGAACTCTTGACCTCAGGTGATCCGCCTGCCTCAGCCTCCCAAAGTGCCGGGATTACAAGTGTGAGTCACTGTCCCTGGCCCCAGTAGGTAGTTTTTCAACCCCTGTCCCTTTCTGTTCTTCCTCCTAGTATTCTTCAGGGGTCTGTTGTTTGCATCTTTCTTTCTTCCTTTTTATTTATTTTTTTTGAGATGAAGTCTCACTCTGTTGCCCAGGCTGGAGTGCCTTGACCTGATCTCAGCTCACTGCAACCTCTGCCTCCGAAGTTCAAACCAATTCTCCTGCCTCAGCCTCCTGAGTAGCTAGGATTACAGGTACACGCCACCACACCTGGCTGCTGTTTGTATTTTTAGTAGGGATGGGTTTTCACCATGTTGGCCAGGCTGGTCTCGAACTCCCAACCTCAGGTGATCCACCCACATTGGCCTCCCAAAGTGCTGGGATTACAGGTGTGGGCCACTGCGTCCGGCCATCTGCATCTTTATTTCTATATGTACCTGATGTTTAGCTTGTGCTTATAAATGAGAATATGTGGTATCTGGTTTTCTGTTTCTGTGTTTGTTCCTTGAGGATAATGGCCTCCAGCTCTATCCATGGTGCTGCAGAGGATATGATTCTTTTTTATGGCCGAATAGTATTCCGTGATACATGTGTACCACATTTAAAAAATCCAGTCCAGGGCTGGGCACGATGGCTCATGCCTATAATCCCAGCACTTTGGGAGGCTGAGCTGGATGGATCACCTGAGGTCAGGAGTTCGAGACCAGCCTGGCTAACATAGTGAAACCCCATCTCTACTGATGCAAAAATTAACCCAGCATGGTAGCACATGCCTGTAATCCCAGCTACTCCGGAGGCTGAGGTAGGAGAGTTGCTTGAACCTGTTAAAACGTGCACGCTGAATGAAAAGACCCCCCCAAACCGGCTTTATGTGAGCGACATGGCTGTTTATTCACCTGGGTGCAGGCGGGCTGAGGCCGAAAAGGGCGTCAGCAAAGGGTAGAGGGATAGCAGTTGGTTTTATAGGTTTGGGTGGGCAGTGGAAAGTTACAGTTTAGAGTGGTTTTTTGCAGATTGAGAGGGGATCGTAGGGTGTGGAGTAGGGTTGTAGGGTTGACCAAGGTCGGTTGCAAAGTCTAATAGCCTTATCAGTTAGGGCCAGAATAAGGAACAGTAGAGATTGTCTCAGAGTTAAGTGGACGCCACAGGGGTTGATCGTTTTTCTTCTTTTCATTGTCTTCTTGTTGCTTTGGATTTTCCAGGAACTCATCTGAGTGTGTGTGCAGGTTACAGAGGGTAACGTGGCGTCCACAGCACTGTCAGTCAGCCTAAAAGACCTCACAGAACCCAGGGAGGTGGAGGTTGCATTGAGCCAAGATTGTGCCATTGCATTCCAGCCTGGGCAACAAGAGCGAGGCTCCATCTCAAAAAAACATCCAATTGGTTGTTGACGGGCCGTTGAGTTGACTGTATGTATTTGCTGCTGTGAATAGTGCTGCAATGAACATATGGGTGCAGGTGTCCTTTCGGCATAACAATATATTTTCCTTTGGATGTGTATGTAGTAGTAATGGGATTGCTGAGTTGAATGGTAATTCTTTTTTTTTTTTTTTTTTTTTTTAGATGAGTCTCACTCTGTTGCCAGGTTGGAGTGCAGTGGCGCAATCTCGGCTCATTTCAACCTCTGCCTCCTGGGTTCAAGTGATTCTAGTGCCTCAGCCTCCTGAGTAGTTGGGACTACAAGGCACACGCCATCATGCCCAGTTAATTTTTATATTTTTAGTAGATATGGGGTTTCACCATGTTGACCAGGATAGTCTCGATCTCGTGACCTCATGATCCGCCTGCCTCGGCCTCCCAAAGTGCTGGGATTACAGGCGTGAGCCACCGTGCCGGCCACATGGTAGTTCTGTTTCTGGTTCTTTGAGAAAGAAATCTCCAAACTCCTTTCCACAGGGGCTGAACTAATTTACATTCCCACCAACAGTATATAAGTGTTCCTTTCGCCACAGCCCTGTCAACATCTAATTATTTTTGGTTTTCTAATAAAAGCCATTGACCGGTATGAGAAGGTATCTCATTGTGGTTTCGATTTGTATTTCTCTGATGATTAGTGATGTTGAGCATTTCTTCATGTTCGCTGGCTGCCTGTATATCTTCTTTTGCAAAGTATCTGTTAGGTCCTTTGCCCACTTTTTAATAGAGTTGTGTATTAGGGTGTATATATCTGTATCTATCTTCTATTATGGGTTATAAATATATATATCCTATAAAGAATATATATATTAAAGGATGTAAATTTATATAATAGGAGAGAGAGAGAGAGAGATATATATACACACACACATACGCACACGCACACGCACACACGCACACACACACACACACACACACACACACACATGAAGGGGAGTTTATGAAGGAGTATTAACTCATGTGATTAACGGTCTGCAGGGCAGGAAGCATCCAGCAGGGGAGAAAGGTGAAGGCTGGGACGCTGGGCCAGTCTAGTCTCGCGTTTTTCTGCTTGTTTTATATTCCATCTGTGCTGGCAGCTGATTAGCTGGTGTCCACCCAGATTGAAGCTGGTCCTGCCTTCCCCAGCCCAGTGACTCAAATGTTCATCTCCTTTGGCCACACCCTCACAGACACACCCAGGATCAATACTTTGCATCCTACAATCCAATCAAGTTGACAGTCTTAACTATCATAGGTTGTGTTTTGCTTCTTGATTTAAGTTCCTTATAGATTTTAGAGATTAGATTTTTGTTAGAGGCATAGTTAGTGAATATTTTCTCCCTTTCTTCAGGCTGTTTACTCTGGTAGCTTCTCTTGCTGTGCAGAAGCCCTTTAGTGTAATTAGGTCCCACTTGTTTTTGTTGCAATTGCCTTGAAGGACTTAAGGCCAGTGTCCAGAAGGGTATTTCCTAGCTGTTCTTCTAGGATTTCTATAGTTTTGAGGTGTTCCATTTGAGTCTTTAATCTATCTTGAGTTGATCTTTGTATACGGGGATGGGGTCCAGTTTCATTCTTCTGCACATGGATACTCAGTTATCTTAGTACCACTTATTGACGAATAATTGGGAGTCCTTTCCCCATTCCTATTTTTTTGAGACAGGGTCTTGCTCTGTCTCCCAGGCTGGAGTGCAGTGGCACAACCATGGCTCACTATAGCCTCAACCTCCTTGGCTCAGGTGATCCTCCTGCCTCAGCCTTCCTAGTAGCCGGAACTGCAGGTGCCCGCAACCACACTCAACTAATTTATTTGTTTTTTTTTTTTTTTTGCGGGGGGTTGGGGTGGAGACGGGGTCTTGCCATGTTGCCTAGGCCAGTCTCAAACTCCTGGGCTCAGGCAGTCCTCTGCCTCTACCTTCCAAGGTTCTGGGATGACAGGGGTGAGCCACCATACCCAGCCTCCCCTGCTTATTTTTGTGAAGTTTGTTGAAGATCAGAGGGTTGTAGGTGTGTGGCTTTATTTCTGGGTTATCTGTTTTGTTCAATTGTTCTATATGTTTCGAATTGTACATTTTAAATGGGTGAATTGTATGATGTACAACATTTATGTAAACCATATGTATACTTGTGAGTGGTTAACTGGAGCTGGGAGTTTCTGTAAAACTCAGATTTTTCCATGGTGTTATATTGTATGATGTTTTATATAATACATATATCTCAGCGTTTACAGAAAAGAAGATTAACCTAGGCTGGGCATGGTGGCTCATGCCTGTGATCTCAGCACTTTGGGAGGCTGAGGCAGGCAGATTGCTTAGGCTCAGGAGTTCGAGACCAACCTGAGCGAAAAACTGACATTCCAAAAAAAAAATACAAAATTAAGCCAGATGTGGTGGTGCGCACCTGTAGACCCAGCTACTCCGGAGGCTGAGGCAGGAGGATGGTGTGAGCCCAGGAGGCAGAGATTTCAGTGAGCTGAGATTGCACCACTGTACTCCAGCCAGACAGAGTGAGATCCTGTCTCAAAAAACAAACAAACAAAAAAAAAAAAACCTGCTGGTAAGCTGCTTTTAAAATTTTAATTGTAACTCATCTCTATGCTTGTTTCAGCTTCCTAAATAATTGCATTTCAGGTCAGGCACAGTGGCTCACACCTGTAATCCCAGCACTTTGTGAGTCCAAGGAGGATGCAATCACCTGAGGTCAGGAGTTCGAGGCCAGCCTGGCCAACATGGTGAAACGCCATCTCTACTAAAAATTAGGAGAATCGCTTAAACTGGGGAGGCAAAGGTTACAGTGAGCTGAGATCGCGCCGCTGAATTCCAGCCTGGTGGACAGTGAGACTCTGTCTCAAAAAAAAATTGCATTTCAAAAGAAAGTGGCCATCTATCCCAGCTCGAGACCAATGGCAGAGACACAGGAAACATTCATGTCTTTGGTCTCCACTCTCAGATGTGATGCCTCGAGCAGCCATTCAGTATGGCAGGATCCTGACCCGCCTCACCTGCCACCCTGTCTACATCCTGAAAGGGGGCTATGAGCGTTTTTCAGGCATGTACCACTTCTTCCGGACCCAGAAGATCATCTGGATGCCTCAGGTAGGGCAAAATACTGAGCATAGGCAGGCCCAGATGGGAAGGATGAGCCTGGAAACTGACCAGCGGGTGACTGAGTAGGAGAAACAGGAGAATTTACAGAGGATGTAGAGAAAGTGGACGGGACGGGGGAGACTGGGCTGCAGAAATGAACGTGGGACTGCCAGGAGTCCAGGTCCAGTGTTTGGTTTTTTATTTTTATTTTTTTTTGAGACAGAATCTCACTCTGTTGCCCAGGCTGGAGTACAGTGGCGTAATCTCAGCTCGCGACAACGTCCACCTCCCGGGTTCACGTGATTCTCCTGCCTCAGCCGCCTGAGTAGCTGGGACTACAGGTGTGCACCCTTGTGCCTGGCTATTTTTTGTATTTTTAGTAGAGACGGGATTTCATCGTGTTGCCCAGACTGGTCTCAAACTCCTGACTTCAAGTGATCCACCCACCTCAGCCTCCCAGAGTGCTGCAATTAAGGCATGAGCTACTGTGCCCGGCCCCAGTTGTTTATTGATCACTGTGCGGTTGAAACAGTGGAGCCTGTTCAGAGGGCAGGCTTCCCCGAGGGAGATCTGGATGGTGAACCGATATCAAGGTCAGACAGTCAGGGGCATGTCGGCCTGAGACCACCTCTTCTTTCTTGGCTGTCTGGTTCCACAAATCCTAACTGGATCCAGAGGATACAAAAATACAGCAATGTGGGAAGGGTTGGTCAGGCTCATGGCTCATGCCTGTACCCCTAGCACTTTGGGAGGCCAAGGCAGGTGGATTGCTTGAGCTGAGGACTTAGAAACCAGCCTGGGCAACATGGTGAGACCTCGTGTCTACAAAAAATTTAAAAAATGGAGCTCGGTGTGGTGGCTTATACCTATAAACCCATCACTTTGGGAGGCCGAGCTAGTTGGATCATTTGAGCTCAGGAGTTAGAGACTAGACTGAGCAACATGGCAAAACCCTGTCTCTACCAAAAATACAAAATTCACTGGGCATAGTGGCCCACCCGTAGTCCCAGCTACTCAGGAGGCTGAGGCAGGAGAAGCACTGGAACCCAGGAGGCAGAGGTTGCAGTGAGCAAGACCTTGTCTCCAAAAAAAAAAAAAAAGAAAGAAAATCAGCCAGGTGTGGGGACTCACACCTATAGTCCTAGCACTCTGGGAGGCCAAGGCAAGAGGATTGCTTGATATCAGGAGTTCAAGACCAGCCTGGGTGATACAGTGAGACCCCATCTCTATTATGATTTTTTTTTTTTTAAGCAGTGACAGGGTTTCACCATGTTGGTCAGGCTGGTCTCCAACTCCCGACCTCAAGTGATCCACCCACCTCGGCCTCCCAAAGTGCTGGGATTACAGGCATGAGCCACCTCACTCAGCCTATTACAGATTTTTTATGCAAAAGGAGAATCATATATGAAACCCCTCTGTCCATCGCCTAGCTCTAAACATTATCAACTCCTGGTCAGTTCTGTTACAGCAAAACAATTTTGAGATACGAGTTCTTGCTGGTGAGTAGCTGTGTCTGCGGGGAGGTAGTGGTGGGGCAAGGGACACCCCAGACATCTGGAGCCCAGAGAAGTGACACTTCTCTGGGCTGAAGTGGGAGCCAAAGCTGAAGGAGGAGGAGCTTCTGAGGAAGAGAACTGGGTAGAACTGTCTAAGGCTAGCACCAGACTGTGATTTGCAGGCAGGGCTCAGTCCCCGGAGGGTGCTGTGTACAGATGTCTGGTTGATTGAGGCATCTGAACACAATGGAATTTAACCAGAAAGTGGTTTTAACTTTTGCTTTCTTTTCTTTTTTGAGCTGGAATCTCACTCTGTCGCCCAGGCTGGAGTACAGTGATGCGATCTTGGCTCACTACAACCTCCACCTCCTGGGTTCAAGTGATCCTCCTGCCTCAGCCTTCTGAGTAGCTGGGATTACAGGCATACACCACCACGCCCAGCTAATGTTTGTATTTTTAATAGAGATTGGGTTCCACCACGTTGGCCAGGATGGTCCCCATCTCCTGAGCTCATGATTCGCCCGCCTCGGCCCCTCAAAGTGCTGGAATTACAGGTGTGAGCCACCATGCCTGGCTGGTTTTAACTTTTTCTAACAGTTGCCTTCAGCTATGTTCCCGTTCCTGCTCTTAGCAACGTCTCGAGCAGATTCCATACTTTCTGGCCACTTTTGGTTACAAAAAACTTCAATAGAAGTCATAGTATAGGATGACTGGGCAAATGTGACCATTCACAGCATGTTTGATTGTGTTAAGGAACTGTTGCTTTTTGAATTCAAAAAGAATTGAAAGAATTGAAGATTCTTCCAGGCTTCAATTGGAAGATCAAGCATAATAACCAATAATATGGTTAATAACCATAATTATAACGTTATTATAGTTATTAAAGTGCAAGTCCCGCCGGGTGCAGTGGCACGTGCCTGTAGTCCCAGCTACTCAGGAGGCTGAGGTGGGAGGATTGCTTTAGCCCAGGAGTTTTGGGCTGTAGTGCGCCGTGCTGATTGGGTGTCCGCACTAAGTTCGGCATCCATATGGTGACCTTCCAGGAGCAGGGGACCACCAGGTTGCCTAAGGAGAAGTGAACTGGCCCAGGTCAGACATGGAGCAGGTCAAAACTCCCATGCTGATCAATAGTGGGATCGCACCTACGAATAAAAAAAAAGTACAAGTCCCTATCTTTTAAAAATACAGAACAGGCTGGGCATGGCGGCTCACGCTGTAATCCAAGCACTTTGGAGGCCAAGGCGGGCAGATCACCTGAGGTTGGGAGTTCAAGACCACCCTGATCAACATGGTGAAACCCCGTCTTTAAAAAAGAAAAAAAATTTTAAAAAGAAAAAAATAAAAATAAATAAAAATACGGAACAAAATATTTACAGGCGAAATGACATGACATCTGGAGTCTCCTTTCAAATAATCCAGGATGAAGTGAGAAAGCAATGACGGTATAGAGGAAACACAATTGGCCAGTGAGTTGTTAATGTTTGAAGAAGCTGGGTGATACATATGTTTTAGAGACAGAGTCTCACTCTGTTGCTCAGGCCGGAGTGCAGTGGTACAATCATAGCTCACTGCAGCCTCCACCTCCTGGGCTCAGGATTCTCCAGCCTCAGCCTCTTGAGTAGGTAGGACTACAGATGCATGCCAGCCACCACAGTCGGCTAAGTTTTAAAATTTTTTGTAGAGACAGGGTCTTGTTATGTCGCCCAGTCTGGTCGGAAACTCCTGACCTTAAGCAATCCTCCTGCCTTGGCCTCCCAAAGTACTGGAATTAATAGGCATGAGCCACCGCACCTGGCCAACTTGTATATAGTTTTGAAATAACGTTAAATAAAAGAAGTAAAAAGACAGTCTAGTAGAAGCTAGGGCAGTTTAATGTTCCCACCTCAGATCTGAATCAAGTCTCATCTCTTCCTATCCTCCCAGAGCTGGGCAGCCTAGGGTTTGCTGGGAGACTCAAAGTAGGGAGGGGTGGGGGTTAGCTTTAAGGACAGCTGCTCTTTCCCTCTCCTGGGCAGAGTACCTTTAGCACTAGGGCCTGGAGTGGACCTGTCTGTGTGCCTGGCTGCGTGTTAGTGGTGGGAAAGTGCCTGCCCTCACTCTGGCCCTGCCTGGCTCTGTGAGCTGTTGGTGGCCTCTGCTTCTGGGTTTCTCAGGACCCAGCTCAGCCTTACCCTGGCTCCTTCAGGGACTGAGGATCTCCCAGAAAGAGCAGCTAGCAGTGACTCCCTTCAGCCCCTGCCAGGCATCTCCTCCAGCTTCCTCCTCTTAACTTGGAAGCCCATGACCCGTCCCCTGCCCCTCATGCCCACATTCCTTCACCAGAACCGCAGAATGATCCTGTGTGATAAGGCAGGAACTCGTGCCTGAGGTCAGACATGTTCCCAGATCCAGGATATGCATGTCTGGCTCCCAAAGACATCCCCTTCTTCCGCTGAGACAACAGCACGGTGAATTTCCACTCAGCAGTTGTATGATCAGTTAAATAAAGGAAGTAAAGGCAGTCAGTCTAGCATAAGCCAGGGAAGTTCAATGTTTCAGCCTCAAATCTCAATCAAGTCTTATCTTGATTAGAACGCCTGCTTGCTCTTAGAGGACCCCTTCCTGGCTTTGCAGGGTGCAGAGTGATTAGTTTCTTCTCTGCAAACCCTACGCTGCGGATAACTCATCATCACCACCCCCTCATTTCTGCAGCTTTAGTAAGGTGTAATTGACGTGATGAACTGCACATATTTAAAAGGCCCGGTGTGGTCCGTTTTGACATATGCATATTCCTGTAACTTGCCTTTGCCCCTTGTCTTATCAAATCGGGAAGAGGGGGCAGGGCTGTGGCCGGGGTGGCTGTGAAGGTTGGATTGGGTTACTTGTCTGTGGCTATCTTTAGAATGTAGGTGACTGGCCAGCTGTGGTGGCTCAAGCCTGGAATCCCAGCACTTTGGGAGGTCAAAGAGGTGGGAGGATCGCTTGAGGCCAGGAGTTTGAGACAACACAGTGTGAGGCCTTATTTACAGAAAAATTTAAAAAGAAAAAATAGCTTGGCATTGTGACACACATCTACAGTTCTAGCTACTCAGAGGCTGAGGTGGGAGGATCACTTGAGCCCAGGAATTTGAAGCTGCAGTGAGCCATGATTGTGCCCCTGAACCTCCAGCCTGAGTGACAGAACAAGACCCCATCTCTCAAGAAAAAAGAAAGATCTCAGCACTTTGGGGAGGACAAGGTGGAGAGATCACTTGAGGTCAGGAATTGGAGACCAGTCTGGGCAACGTGGTGAAACCCTGTCTCTACTAAAAATACAAAAATTAGCTGGGTGTGGTGGCACATGCCTGTAATCCCAGGTACTTGGGAGGCTAAGACAGGAGAATCACTTGAACCCAGGAGGCGGAGGTTGCGGTAAGCCAAGATCGTACCAGTGCACTCCAGCCTGGGCGACAGAGCAAGGCTTCATCTCATTAAAAAAAAAAAAAAAAAAAAGAAAGATTTGGGAGGTAGCACTGATCAGACATGAGGGCATGGGAGAGAGGGTGCTGGGATGATGGTTGGGTTTTAGGCATTGGTGAGGGGGAACTGTGATACGGTTCATTGTGAGGAACATTTGGGAGGGGTCGGGGAAGAAAAAGGTGGTTTTAGGAGGAAAGGCAGTCGACTCAGTTTGGCCACATTCATTTGAGATATTCATTTCCTTTGCGTTGTGTCACTGAGCATTCACACACAATTTACAGTATGGTGTGTTTTTATGCACACCACACCCTCTTCCCAGCCAAACCCACACAACCACAGAAAAGGAAGCTGGTTTCAAAATAGCAGGAAGAGGGTTGATAGATTTGCTACGGGATTTTTGTACTTTTTTTTTTCTTTTGAGACTGTGTCTCTGTTGCCCAGGCTGGAGTGCAGTGGCATAATCTTGGCTTACTGGCAACCTCCACCTCCTGGGTTCAAGTGATTCTCCTGCCTCAGCCTCCAGAGTAGCTGGGATTACAGGCACCCACCACATCTGGCTAATTTTTGTATTTTTAGTAGAGATGGGGTTTCACCATGTTGGCTAGGCTGGTCTCAAACTCCTGACCTCAGGTGATCCACCCACCTCAGGTTCCCAGAGTGCTCGGATTACAAGTGTGTGTCACCACACCTGGCCTTTTAGTGAGATTTTTCAAGTGGAAATTGAAAAGGGGATTTCACTTGGCACCAGCAGGCTGAGTGTTCCGGTTAGCGGCAGCCCACATGCTGGAGTAAGCGTTGGGCCGGCCTGCAGGCAGTGGGGTCATGCCTCTCCGTGTCACAGGCTTCAGAACTGGCTCAGCTTGGTGTCTGTTCTTTGCTAATGGCTTTCGAAGCTGGTGGCTTGGGAAGGATGTGGGCTTGCAGAGGGTTCACTGCTGTGAGGAAGGGAATGAGGTGTGCTGAGTTCAGGTGGCTCTGAAGGACCCACACGGGCAGTGAAGTAGCTGGAGGTCCTTAAGATGTGGTTCCTGAGTTGGACTTGGAGCCAGGGGACTTTTGGAACTGATTTTGATTTTTGGCAAAGGTCAGCATTGTCTTTTTTTTTGAGATGGAGGCTCACTCTGTCACCAGGCTGGAGTGCAGTGGCATGATATCAGATTACTGCAACCTCTGCCTCCTGGGTTCAAGCGATTCTCCTGCCCCAGCCTCCTGAGTAGCTTGGACCACAGGTGTGCACTGCCACACCTGGCTAATTTTTATATTTTTAGCAGAGACAGGGTTTCACCATGTTGGTCAGGCTGATCTCAAATTCCTGACCTCAGGTGAGCCACCTGCCTCGGCCTCCCAAAGTGCTGCTGGGATTACAAGCATGAGCCACTGTGCCTGGCTTTCTTTGTTTTCTTTTTCACATAAGAGACCAGCTGGAGTGCAGTGATGCAGTCACAGCTCGCTGTAACCTCAAACTCCTGTGAGATCCTCCCACTTCAGCCTCCTGAGTAGCTGGGACTATAGTGGAAACAGGGTTTCAATTGTTGGCCAGACTGGTCTCGAACTCCTAACCTCAGGTGATCTTCCTGCCTTGGCCTCCCAAAGTGATGGGGTTACAGATGTGAGCCACCTCACCTGGCCCCTCCTATATACTTTAAATAATCTCTAAATTATTTATAATACCTAACACCACACCCAGCAGTTTTTTTTTTTTTTTTTTTTTTGTACAGACAAGGGTATTGCTGTGTTACCCAGGCTGGTCTCAAACTCCTGGGCTCAAGAGATCCTCCCCACTTGGCCTCCCAAAGTGCAGGTGTTACAGATGTGAGCGGCCACTGTGCCTAACTTCCTTTGAACCTTTGATTGCTAATATACACCTTGTTTCTGAAAAAGGAATCATAGGTACAGCTGTCCATTTGTGCAGTGGTCCTTAAGTATCCATGGAGATTGGTTCCAGGGCCCCCAACAGATACCAAAATCCTTGGATCTTCAAGTCCAAGATGGTGTGGTATTTGCATCTAACCTAAGCATATCCTCCCATATACTTTATTTATCGATTTGAGACAGAGTCTTGCTTTGTGGCCCAGGCTGGAGTACAGTGGCACGATCTCGGCTCACTGCAACCTCCGCCTCCTAGGATCAAGCGATTTTTCTGCCTCAGCCTCCCGAGTAGCTGGGACTACAGGCATGCGCCACCATGCCCGGCATGCCCGGCTGATTTTTGTGTTTTTTTTTTTTTGAGACGGAGTTTCGCTCTTGTTACCCAGGCTGGAGTGCAATGGCGCGATCTCGGCTCACCGCAACCTCCGCTTCCTGGGTTCAAGCAATTCTCCTGCCTCAGCCTCCCGAGTAGCTGGGACTACAGGCACGTGCCACCATGCCCAGCTAATTTTTTGTATTTTTAGTAGAGACGGGGTTTCACCAT